>JARK01000449.1:1219-46327 GCA_000688135.1 Ancylostoma ceylanicum
CTTGAACTATTGAACCTGCTCAAGCTGGACTCCTTCGAGGTAGAGTTTGGCTTCAGAACCATCCGTTGTCATAATCTTCCTCTTGTCTCCATTTATTCTTAGTCCGTATGACTCCGCAACTTCCGCTACAGTAACCGTTTCTGCGAAGATCGCGCTGTCGTCCACGAACATTAGGTCAGTGAGGAATTGATTGTCGCCATACTGGACTCCGCTTCTGCCGTCGAAAACTTTTTTCATGAACGCGTCGACTACAATGTTGAAGAGTTGCGGAGAGATGACGTCTCCCTGGCGAACTCCCTTTTTGATGGGAAACTCCTCAGACAGTTCATTCTTGATCCGTACGCTGCTGCTTGACCCATTGTACGTTGTTTGGAGGAGCCTCACTATCTTCCACGGTACGTGCTCTGCTTCCAACGATTTCCACAGGGTTGGCCAATGTACGCAATGAACGCAGACTTGAAATCGATGAAGACAATAACGGTTCGTTTCCCGCATCTGATCCTCTCTTCCATCAGTTGACGAGCGATGAAGATTTGATCGCAACAGCTTCGACCCGGAAATCCGGCCTGCTCTTCACGGCTGGTCTGTTCTCGTGCTCTTGAAGTCTTGTCTGAATGATCTTCATGAAGACTTTGCCAACGATCGATAACAAGCTATTATAATTCCGCGGTAGTTCTTGCATTTCCTGCTGTCTCCCTTCTTATGGATTGGTACCACAAGCGCGCGCTTCCATGTGGCGGGGACCTCTAACTGCCAGACGAGTGATATTAGGCTATGAAGTCGCCTCGGTAAGACCTCTCCATCAGCTTTTATTACTTCCGCAGTGATGACATTCACTCCAGGCGGTTTACCGTTCTTGAGCGATCGTACTGCTTTCCTTATTTCATCAATGTTGGGCTCCCCGTCAAGAAATGCATTTCGCGGCGTTTGGATGCTCAGTGGTTCCGGGGGTGGTCCTTGTGGTGACTCATGATTGTACAGCTCGCTGAAGAATTCCATCCAGCGCTCGAGGCGTTCCGCTGCCGATCGCGCAAAAGTACCATCCGCTTTCCTGATATTGTCATCTGTTGCCCTCGTTTTTCAACTCAGTCGCCTAATAGTACGGTAAAGCATACGATAGTCGTTCCTGCCTGCTGCTTCTTCAAGTTCGTCGGCCACTCGGTTCCAGTATGCCTCCCTCTCCATTTTCATTCGTCGACGGAGTTCCCCGATTGAGCTGTCTGTAGCGATTGAAGTTGACAAGCTTTGCCTGTTTTCTTTTGTCTACAAGTTGCAAACATTCATTCGAGATCCACGGCTGTGTTCGACAGCGGATGACGGGGCACAATGATTTTGCACATTCTAGCACGACGTCCGACATTTGTTCCTCCTCTTCGTTTGCATTCGTACCCATAGCGAGCGTGGCAAATCTATTCGATAAGGCGATTTGAAATAGCTGCTGGAATGGAGGAGTTATGAGCGAAGACCAGTCGAGCTTGGGCACACGATGTGATTTGCTAGTTGTTCTCTTTAGTCGAGGTTGCATGACAGCCCTCAGCAGGTAATGGTCTGATCTACAGTCAGGTCCTCTCATTGCGCGAACATCCTTAAGTGATGAAATGAAGCGCGAACTGATTAGCACGTAGTCCAGAACTGTTGAATCATGTCCCATTGGATTCCGCCACGTCATCTGATGCTCCCTTGGATGTTGAACATGGCTATTTCCAATTACCGGCTTATTGGTAGTTGCGAAAGACAGCAATCGTGATCCGTTGTCGTTGACCTCTTCTACACCGAACCTGCCAAGTGTTCTTTCCCATCCTTGCCTATCAGCATCGACGTGTGCGTGGAAGTCTCCAGCAATTAAGACCAGCTCCGACTGAGGGATTGCGTCAACCACTCTTTGGAGTTGTCCGTAGAGTTCATCCTTTACCGATTCTGGGCTCATTTCTGTGGGGGCGTATATACACAGGATATGTACTGTGACAGTTCCGCAGACACTGATCACTGCAATTCGGCTGGATACTGGTTGAAATGCGGCGATAGTAGCGACGACGCGATTACTCAACATGAATCCGACTCCCTCTCGATGTTCATCACCGCCAGAGTAATAAAGCTTCATTGTTTGATCACTATCTGGAACTTTGGCCGTCGCTGTACCAGATCCATTCATTCGCAGTTCTGACAGGGCAGCAATTGATATCTTGCATCTCGACAGCTCTCTGGCAATGATCTCCTTTTGGCCGACTTGATGTTCTGTCCGAACGTTCCATGCAGCGATTCGTAGCTCTTTCCTCGGTGTGGTGCCTGGCTTCCCTTAAGTTCTTCTCAAAGCATTTTCCTTTCGGCCAATAGTCCACTTTACATTAGTACCCATGGTCCCCAATACTGGCGCATCGGTTTCCCCGGATGCGTTAGCCTGATCAAGAAGCATTGATCCATTCTCCATAGGTTTCACACCTAGTTTAACGGCCCATCGGCTTGGGGCCTATCCTCCTCCTTTCTCAGTCAAGCTTGGGACCGACCATGGCGTAGTTACGCTTTAGGACAATGCCGTAGAATCGACATCAACGACGCTCACTGTTCAAGACGTACCTCAACTCCGAAGATCTACACGCGCACTCAGAGCTCCACAACGATTCGTCGTCAATTCATTCCAAAGGAGTAACCGCTGCACTGGAACCAACACTTGATCTGCTCCTTTCCAGGAGGGGGAGGTGTTAGACATGGACTTTGATCCACATTTTTTGTTTTCCAGAATCATGTGTTTGGGTACTCCAAGTGTACTTTGTACCAAACCCTGCATCAGGCTCACTCGAGTACGGTGTGATTCATTGTATCACTTGCGTCCAGCCAATGAACTTCTCCTACCGGCTCGTCTACCAACAGCGGCAGTACTCAACAAAGAGCTTGTTAAGAGTAGAAAGAATGACACTTGTACACTAGTTCCCATTATCACTTTTTTACTTTTGTTCTACTTTTATCTGTTTATTTTTGTGTTGGTTGGCATTCAGTGGCACTACTGTGTTTTAGGTAAAAGGCTAACACTGAGTGCATTTCGTGCTCGCTGGAAGAACAGCTGATGACAAATTTTTTCATATCCAAATTGTTGAAGATCGACAGATTCCTAATTTCCAGAGAAGTTCGTTAGACAACCGACCAAACTCTGGAGTGTCCATTCCCGTGTTTCAAGTTGCTGAAGATTGTAAATCTACAGTGTAGCACTATCGCGGGCCATGTCGAAACTTATACAGACTTTGTCTTGAGCCATTTGTATAGCAAATTTACCAAATATTGCTTCAAAATAATCTCAGTATCTGAATCGAAATTGTGACTGCCGAGCGATTCATCAAGCGCTCTACTATTCATGTCTGGAATCAGGAGCTGGGCTTGTGGCCGCATCACAGAACATAACGCTACCACGCTATCGCTTAATTCCTTATTGTCAGGTAAACGCTATCGCGGCAGGGGAAAAGTTGAGCGAGTCGCTACTCCAGATCGCCGCACATCGATATCTTCCAGGACAGGATTCATGGTCTGCGTGGGAGATGTCTAATGATCTTTCGTACCAATTCTGTACAGAATCCGAGCTCAGGAATTGTGGTGACATTCTGAGAAATTATTTTGTTCTTTGCAAAACCGCGCATTCTCAAATTGACCATGACCGTCTAATAGCCCCGCTATCGGACAACCTTTTGCTCTCATCGATGAAGATTTCCATGACAAAGAAAAAATCAAAGAACTGTGACGGAACCACGATTTGGGTGGGCCGTTATTTCAGATTACTGACAGCGACATCTCAAGTAGAGCGGTCGCTCTTTGTCTGGACGATGTCGAACGTTCAGCGATACTGATTCCTGGTGAAATTTAGGCTGTCTTTTACCATAGTTCCTCGAAATTGCTTAGTTCCATCTAAAAATGCGCATCATCAGTCTTGTCAGGAACTTTTCAACCTCCCCAAAGTGGTCCGATTTTGCATACTTTGTCTACATACACCCGCGCACAGCGCCTTTGAACTTTCTCCCTCCACTTTCTTGTCAGATATTTTTCCGCACATACAGGTGCGCCCGTTCGTGGAAGAATTCTTGCAGTCGTTATTTTAATAGGATGATGATGTGGCTGGCCTAGATGCCGTGAATGTCATGGACAGAAAGCTGCCGTATGTACTCGATGTTGGTAATTCAGCATCTCCAATAAAACAACTCCCTCCATATTTTGCCATATGAACAACATCATCTTCTGTTAAGCGGTGTCCAGATTTAGGGCCGCATCGCGCTGCTCTCCCTTTGCTGAACTGCAGCGAATTTGGTACGGTATAGAAGAATTTACTTGTTGCTGGCTCTCGCAACAGTTCCGAGACCTCAGTTTGGACTGTTCCAGAACTTTTCCAAAAATCAAGAATCAAATTTTGCTAGATATTCTATGTACCTATGGATGCGCATGGAACTGCACTTGAGCTAATCTGAACAGTTAAGCATACATCCTCAACAACACATTGAAAGAAATGAAATGGCAGCGTGCACCTGCACATAGTTGTACACACTCATAATTCTTAGCCAAAATTTCTTCTCTAAACACCAAACATTAGAATATCAATAACAAACTGGTTTTTGCCATTTCTAACGCTAGGTATGCCATTTTTAACGCTAGGTATGCTATGATGTGCCTGATACAGCCCCGCGTAGATAAATCGTCTAACATCGTTAGCGTACATGCATGCAACACTCATTTATGTGTTCTTGGCAGTGAAATGCACTAACATTAGCACTCGCGGAATGCGAGGTGAGCAGATCTTTGCCATTGTGGAGTTCTTGCTCGGGCACTTTTGTGTAGCGAGAAGTTGACGCGGAATGATGATTGCATGGCGAGATAGGGGTTCGATTATCCACGGCCAGCCTTTGCGCTAGCCAAGACGGCAAAGGGTTCAATAATATCTTCTACCAGCATCGAATGAAACGCTCATCATCATAGAACAGCTCTTGGTACAGTCTTCAGACAGATAATTTTCAGAATTTTTTTCTAAAACCACTTAAATTAGTAAAGTTCAATATAGTTCGCGTCCCATCACCACTGGATCTTTCTTTTTCTCGCCGGAATGTCCGCATCAATACCCATATTCTATTGTCCCTCACGCAAAGGACGCTTTTATCAGTTTGTGAGTAGTCGACTTCCATTCGGCCCTTCTAGCGATAGAATTTAATCACACTTGGTTGATTTATGGCTGACGCCACAAAACAACGATGTTGATTTATGGAAAACTGTGCGCATCGATATTTCTGGCGGAAATGTCTGTAGGGCTGTGAACGTCTGACATTTACTTGGTTTTCAACGCCGAGACGGAACAAAATAACTAACAGATCAAACAAGCTACTCAGTGTTCAGCGACACGACGTCTTCGTCGTTATTATGAATTACAATAAAATGCCGTTGTACAAAGATGCGTTCTCTTTATTTTCAGCATCAGTGGATTAGATAGCCTACAAACACATGTACACGCTTTATTACTGTATAATGAAAATATAGCCTGTATCAGTGCCGGAAATCCCGTTGAAAAGCGGGCTCATCCGGTGGTGGAATGTGGTAAGAAGTCTTATGCGCTGGAGAAGTGCAAGAACAAAGGTCGAATAGGTGCTTCGATCACTGTGAGGCACCAGGCACAGATGATACGGTTGCTTGGACCGTGGACGAGCTGTGCTTTGTTACTCATATGGCCTGCGGTACAGTGCCGCTAGCTGGCAGCATGCACTGCACTGGCGAGAAGAAGCAGTTTCTGTCGAGCGACGGTGTGCGACTGGCGATTGAATGCGATGCTCCGGGGTTGGCCAACCTGAAACGGGTCGAATCATCACAACATGTTGAATTACGAGGTGGTCTAATTCCAAACGCTGCAGGAGCTCCTTCCAAAGATAACGCAGAAAGACTGCCCCTTCTAAGTGCGAGCTAATCTAAAAAAATCAGTTCTGTTTCTAAGGCAGGGTTTAGGCTTTGAAACAGACTTTGATCCAAGAATATGTGACTGGGGGTAAGTAGTCATGAAGTTCCTTCTCATTGGCTTGACCCTGTTCGTAGCTCACATGGGGGAGGTTCTTTCGCTTCGCGCGGAACAGGAAGAAATAGTACAACTTGAAAGGTACAGGTAGATCAAGTCATGGCTGCGTCTTATTAAATTGCTGCAGTGGGTTTTAAAAAAACCGGAAAATCCGCTTGCTTGGTTGGAAAATCATTCGTTGAATTCATCGTGAACAATAAATTCATGAAACTGTAGAGAAGAAAAAACCCTCTCATTTTCGCTGTCAAAGTGCCATATATTTAGGTCCAATTATAAAAGTAGCACTAGCCAGGATCACATTCATGGTAACACCATCAGTGCACTGCCTGTTATGTTTCCTCTACAATCAATGTCTCAACAGAATGGACATTTTCCAACTGAAGAATATGGT
This sequence comes from Ancylostoma ceylanicum, assembly GCA_000688135.1. Taxonomy (NCBI): domain Eukaryota; kingdom Metazoa; phylum Nematoda; class Chromadorea; order Rhabditida; family Ancylostomatidae; genus Ancylostoma; species Ancylostoma ceylanicum. The sequence goes on from JARK01000449.1 coordinate 7,639, forward strand.
GTTTGAAAATTTGAGGAACTATCGTTCTCATTCTCTTTTACACTCGCTACCTGCACTGCAATACCCTCTTGATTACGGGGCGCGTCTTGAATACTGACGAAGAATGTGCGGTGCCGCTACATTTTGAATTTCTATTTCTAATTTCTATGTATTTCTAGGTTTGGCACTGCAACGAAGACAAAAGTATTGATCGATTTTGACGAAACCTACAGAAAAGGCGATTTTCGTTGCCACCGCTTTACCCCATTTCCGAAAATTGGCCGAGTTGCCCGGGCTTGAAATAATAGGGGAGTGGAATGAAAGCACGTTTATCATATAAGGGGGAGATTGAAAACAAAAACACTCATCCCTTTCACGCTCTTCAACTTCGAAAACGGGGTGAAGTGGTGGCAGCGAAGATCTCCTTTCCCGTGGGTTTTGTCAAAATCGATCAATAATTTCGTCTTCGCTGCACAGCAAAGCCTAGGAGTACAGTGAAATCTAACTCATTCCGTTGAAATGTTGAAATACGTTTAGCCTCTTGCAACTTTCGTAGAATTGTTGACACTATTGCTAAGTGTCCAAAAAGATCAAGATCTCGGACACGAAAATTTGCGTGAGTGCTGCCTTTAACAGCGAACTCACCGTAATACTTTGTAGTAGTAGTTCGCATCTCCAACGACGACGCGAGCGTGTAGCTGCGAGAATACACAGAGCAGGACTATCAAGGGCACAACAAGCATTACCTAAAACGTTATTAAGAGCAAATTTCTTCGAAAAAGAGGTCGGTGGACGAATGGGATTTATAAACAACGGTTCGAGACGAAAAGCTCAACAGGCTCGGACACAATGGTGAAATGGGCTTGAACTGCAACGCGTGTGCTCATTCTCGCCGAGAAACATGTAGTAAAGAATCTAATAAGCGATGCCTAGGTTGTAGTATCTGGTTGCTAGAGGCGGAGCAGCCAAGGTGCTGAAAATTACGGTAGCTCCTGAGAGCCATCATTGTTTACAGACTCAACATACGCTAGGTCTCCGCAAAAAACATGGCTCCAATCCCGCTATGACACCGATAATGTGGTAAACCCGAAAAGTACGTCACTTGCACATTAGCACAGGTGCCGAGAACAATTACGCCACCATAAATATCCCATTAAAAGGGTAATAGCCCATATTCGCACTTAGGTGGATGTGAAAATGCTCAAAGCTGCCGCCATGAGCTGCCGCAATGCGGCAGCAATGGTGTCACAGATATACCTTTTCCTTCACAGACGAAACATACTCCAGGATGTTACTTCATGGAAAATGAAGACTTGAAATCATAACAACGCAAACGAACAAATAGCTGGATTAAGTGAAGAGCGTTATATGGGCTCTTTCTGAAAACAATTCACTATCGAAAGGATCCAATTCACTGTCGAAAAGATAAATTGGCGACTCTGGCGGAATTGATGAAAACTATATCAAGATGTACCCAAAACTTTGTAATTTCCTTTCTTGAACGCACTAGCGCACATTACGAATAGTTGTGTAGGCAAATCCAGATAATATCTCCTCCAAGTGCGAAGCCGCCTCTGATCATCCTTTATTTCCTATGAACCAAATGAGGTCAAATAAAAATCAAAGTTGAAATGTCAGAAAACCGAATTAAAGCGAAGTAATGCAGGAGATGTACACGTACAAAACCGACAGTTGCTCCACGGAGTCACCGTTGCTCACGGTCGCTCTGCAATGGCCCTGCCCCAGTCAAAGCGCTTTGGTCACCATTCGATTTGTGACGCTCGTAAGCGATCGAAATATTGACTAGTTTCCCCAGATAAGGAATCTTTTGAACAAAACAAACAATTTGCTAAATGGTTTCCTTAAGCAGGCATCGAACCCAGGTGTAAGCAGAAATGCGCCATGCGCCACATTAACGGCCAACGAGACACTTCACTACAGCCAATAGTGCTGAATAATTGTACCTCTCAAAAACGTCTGGTGGCACAGGATGTCACCCTTCACTGTCTTTCAGAATTCATAGGCACTCATTGTCATAACACTCTCCTAGGGCTGGTACAGACTTTTGTGTTATGCGTCCAAGTTCACAGCAAAATTGCGCAATTACGTTATTTTAATTTTGGAGTGTGGATCCCAAATATGGAACCCATATACCAAAAACAAGCAACTCAAAGTAGAGAAGGTGCAACAAACCTTCACGCGAATCCTAATGTATAGATGTTATCCAAATGATGACTATCCACGTACTATGTCTAGTTCTAGAGAACGATTAAAACTTTTCAATCTTCAGAGCTTATTGCATCGACGCGTTTTTAATGATGTTGTATTTTGTTTTAAAGTTTTGAGAGGGAACTAAAATTAAGGGCGAGTAAGTACTGGATTTTCAGACCCTGCCTAGGTCGCACACGTTTGTTATCTTTACAATGTCATAGCATACATAGAAAAGCGTTTCCAAATGTGTTTCATTCTTTATTTTTTTCGAGGCGCTAGGTGGTTGCAAATACTGCCAATAACAGTATTGGAGGCACCTAACGTTGCCGCATTCAAAAAAAGGGTAAGAAAAATCGATCTGCTGTTAATTCTGAACATTCCAGATTAATAGTATTGACTGTATTGTAGCTCAAGCCGACAAAATGAATGAATATGATGGTCACTACCATGTGCCGTTATCAGTATTGTATTGTCATTTCCCATTCTCTTTTCCACATTTGAACAGTTTTGTACTTGATGAGTTCATAGGTTTCGGAGAAGGTATGCACTGTCTATTAATTCTTTTGGTCTACCATTTCCAACTAAATGTTGTATTAGCCTCGGCTGCGGATGCTTCAGGATGGCCATTCGCTTGAGTAGCTAACTGTCTCACCACATAGAGTTTTGTAGATGTAGACCAACTAGCAAGTTTTGTCTGTCATTGAGCTTGAGCTGTGGAAGTTCGGTCAAGGCAGCTGGATAGATGGCGAACGTTCTGTCTGGTGAAATCCAAGGTAAGGTCATCAGATAGTACTGCCGGTCCCACGAGGGTGGCCGGTATACCGGTGTGCCGTAGTTCCGGCAGGCTCCCATGATCCCGGACGTGGCGATAAGGGCATCACAGCCGGCTGATGCGGGTGCTTGCTTCTGACTTTTGCGCTAGTTTTCTATCTGGATGAACTACCTCTGTGCAGCGTCATTGGGCCTTCCTGCTCAACTACTGTCGTTCGAGTTCAAGGACAGTCAAAATTTTGGAAATTGCTGTTACCATATGTTTTAAATTGCTGTTACCATATGTTTTTGTTTCAGCTATCTTGAGCATCCGTTGTCTGGCCCAATGCTTGATTTTGGTTTTTTTTTATCTACAGGTTGAATTGTTATTGTTCGTGTTCAATTTGTCTTATCCAGCGCGTTCATTGGAACGTACTAAATAAACAAATAAATAAAGAAATATATAAAATTCTTGCCGTCCTAGATGACCAATGGGGAAGCTAGAGCTATCTCTACTGCATCTTTTCAAAAAGAAGGTAACGCTCGATGTGAATTCCTCTTGAGAGATTGGTAACCCGTCTCGCTAGTGACCAGTAGCTCCCTAAGTATCGAGGTTGCCACAAGGAACAACAAAGGTCTGTATATTGGCCGTGCATAACATCGTGACTAGTATTCCTACAGCAGTGAAGCGTAAAGTACACAGAGAGTTCAATTGGAGTTTTTCCTTACTCATGCGCGCTAGATCTTCTGTAATGCAATGGTCTAACGGCAACTACATCGATATTCCTAGATTCTCAATTTTAGTAGTTTTTGCCTCAATCAAAAATAATAATCAGATCTGAGCTTCAGTCCCACCATTTAATTATGCATGTTTCACTGCTTCAGATCCCATCCATACGGGCCATCGATCGATACGTACATCAATTACTTGGGAGAATCCAGTAATCGGAGAGTTCACTCCAAAATTCATTAGCTCAACCGAAATGTGTATCTGGTGCAACGGTGACGCCACGGAGCAATCTTCGGTTTCCGACATCCCGTGAGCAGTATTCTATCAAAGGTGGAGGATTGGATTTAGGGGTGGGGATGAATTAAGACTAAAAAGCAAATTAGAAAAAAAAATCTCGCAAGTGACATGTGGAAATTGTTAGGAACAGATAACTTTTACGCTGAAGGCAGCTGTAATATAGAAGGAAAAGAGGCTGGCTCCATCGCCAATAACAGCCAGGGAACCTCACCTTCGGAACTGTAGAAAATATAATAATTCACTGAAATCCACTCCGAAGATTGTAGACAGAAGGTGAGCAAGGTGCTCCTCCGGATCTCACGAAAATTCCAAAACATGAAGAAGGCTGACTGAGGCTCAAACATTACTCGTGATTTTGAGTGGTGCAATGACGATAACCTGTCCCTCTTGAAAGCACGAAAAAACGTAATTGTGACACAATCTCTGCCGACGCTGGGCGCAACCTACTCCTTAGCAATGCTTCGATCGTCATCAATTTGTGTGTGTCTAGAGAGAAATATGTTATTCAGTTCACTTTCCCTCAACAGCTTGGACCCTGTATAGCTATACAGATCGAACACGAAGACCGTGAATTATGGATACAACAATGTCAGAGGGCATCAGGGAACAACTCTAGTGATATCCGTGATCCGTAGATTTGGAGCGAACAATTTGGTAGGAAAACTATCCATGTAGTCAATATTTTTCTACTAGAAAAAAAGCCTCGGAAGTCGCGTCAAAAATCGTCAAACACCCAAGGAGCAGTGTAAATGGAAAGCACTCCTCCGAAGCTTCTAAGTCATTCCTGGCATAGTTCTGTGGGAGGTGGCACTGGGTCCTTAGACAGCAGTTTGCTGTCATCAGCCAAGAAAGTATGGCACCTCCATAGAACATTGTTTGAATGAGAAACGAGAGAATAAAAAAATTCATTATTAAAACATAGGTGCATTTCTTTGGCGGGTACGCGACTAGATTTGCGAACAAGGAGCTCATTTGATGTGTCTTGAAGACCCAGACCTACCCCAGTTCACGTAGCAGTATCAAGTTCCAAAGGGGTAATCTCTTCATGATATAGAGCGGAAATGGACGAACCCCAGTTGTGGCGCTTCGGCTGTAACCTCCACAAGGTGTCTTCGTCGCTGCTTTCACAAGAACGGACATCGCTCCAGACAAGAGGGATTCCTTGTGTTTGTTGTGTCATGCTCTCCATTTTGGAGAAACACACATAAGACTTTTTCGAATGTTGTCACACTTACTGAATAATTTCGGTGCGTCAACATTGAGGACACGCCCTGTAGTGTTTGAGAGTTCTGGCCAAGGTTTTGGTTCCGAGATGTGCTAGGGGTTCACTCGGTGAGTGTAGGTATCAGGCCGGACTGATGCGCAGGATACAATCTGCTGACACACAAGCACACGCACGCATGCATGGAGATGCGGACCCGCTGCCAGAAGGCACGGATTGCTTCAGCATTGCAGAAACGGGAAGTACACCGATCGATCTACGTATGTCTCAGGGCGGGAACAGGGCCGCTTCTAGCCTGCGATCCTTCTTAAGAAGTTTTTATGCTTTTTTTAGAAGGGATAGCGACGCGGCTCCAACACTTTGACGCGACGGGCAGCGTTCCCATTGCGTCGCGCCGTCGCGCCATGTCAAACTTCGCAAGTTTAAGTGTCACGCAAAATTACACAGACAGCTCGATTAAAGGCAGCACCCGCGGAAATTTTCATGTTTGAGATTTCGCTGAATTTTGAGGTTATCAGAGACGATGAACTCGTAGGCAATGATGAAACAGCGTGAAACACGCCGGAAACACGGGAAATGAAGGCGCTGTTTTCCATGCGTTCACTGCGCGGACGAGTTTTCCGCTAAGGGTATACGCGCATAACGCCACGAAATCCTGTCAATGGTGTGTATTTCATACATTACACTACATATACTGCTCTACACCATGCGCCGCAATAGCTCTAGCTGGCGCTTCGAGCCGGGGAAAACTCGTACAGGCATGAACACGGCCAAACGGGTTCACGACGCCAGTTCGATTTTCTCTGCAGGTAAGCCATTATTGTTTGTGTTCATTTTACACTTATGATGTGCTGAGTCTGTACTTCACCAAACGCACATCAGCTCCGAGTCGAGGATTCCCCGAGTTCCGCCTTTAAGCGTCAGCGTCAACGAATATGCGTTTCGCGCTCTTGAAGGTTCTAAGCTCGAACAGTAAGAAAAACAAAGAAATAACAGCCGATTCCACTTCACAAAGTCAACGAAACCACTACATCGCATATGTTAGCAGGCGCGACGCGAGTTCTACCTATCTCATCGTTTTTGAAAGAAATATTCTGAACAGAACACGATGGGGATTTACGGCGTCACTTTAGGAGCAAAACGCCAACCATCGCAGCGTGACCACTGCTCAACCATGCATCCACTTGGAAACATCTGGGGTGGTAGTAAACCTTTTGAAACGACGACGAAACGATGAGTCGTAAGTCGTGGTTAACTGTCAGCTTTGGTTTGCAAAAGTGAACAAGCTACGAGCTAACTGGCAACGTTGATCCATGGATGATGAGGCTTTAGCAAAACCTTCTACCCATCAGGGGTTTTGAACCTCAACCAACAACACTCGATGTCCTCAGAGTGTGCCGACATATCTCTGCACTACTGACTCCACGACTAACGGAATTTATGTGACCCTTGTACCCAAACGGTCAGTGAAACTCGTCCCGCATTAACTTTGACATGTTAGGCTCAAAAATACATTTCCGTGCCCATAAAATATGTGGGATTTTATATGGGAACGTATATTTTATATGTAACGTATTTTATATGTGAGGCTTAGCAGTCAAAATCACCCACCAGGAAATTGGTATCATCGATGATCTCCGGTGGGAGGTCATGGTGATCGGAATAGTGGAACATCGATCAGCTGGGTGTGCCCGGAATTGCGCCTTCACCAGAAAGAGCCAGTGCACGCTTGACTGGCTACAACGACGAAGTTGAACCATGAGCAAAGAGTGTTCTCGGGGACTTTTTCGTGAAACGACGATGTCAGTGTCTGCGTCTTGCGCGCCGCACGCTATTGCACTCCTCGTGCCCTCATCTTTTCATACTGGCGGTAAGGTCGGCGTGACAAAGAACTCACAGTTCGGTTTTGAACTGTGAATTTACATACAAGTATGGTGCCGGCAATCCCGGAGTTCCTCGTTAGGTGGGAGTTAGCGTCAGTTGACGATAATCGTTAAGTGACAGTTTCGGTAGGTTTACTACCACTCCAGCTTTTGAACAATTCGCTCGTGCGCGACGGTCGTCTAACAACGAACCATAAATACAGCTCTACTCGCTACCTGGGAATACGCTAAGTAGCCTCACGACTAACCGACTCGAAACCTTTATGGAGGTTGAGCATAAGTGTGAAAGATGTGCAAAATAGCAGCAGAGATTCAAAGCAATGGGAATAAAGACACTCGTGAGTTTGAGAAAATATTTGAAGAAAACGAAAACACTGCCGGTAGATAAAACGACAAGTTTGTGCAGGCAACCCCGCTGGGACTCAGTCATGAAATGGAAAGAAGGGCGTTGAAAGCTCGTAATGCAGAAATTACACGTACTTTCTATACTTCTGTCGTAGGAATGGATACTCCAATATGATCGCTAGGTATAGTACGTTTCATAAGGGACTATAGTTGGGAAGACACCAGAAAGAAAAAGAACGCGGGAAAGTGTGCAGCGATTGGAGAGGGATGAGAGAAAAACCGGCTGTCTGCACGAATGCTTAACTATAGTCGAGTTTGAAACAAACTGTAGATGTGAAAGCATCGTCCAAGGAATGGGAGAGTCCGACTTCGCTCAGAGACGACTCAACCCGAATTTTTATGGTTGTCTTTTGATGCACGCTCAGTGCAGGTCCAATTTTGGCATGTCAAACTTTCAAGGTCATGTCGTCTTTAGGGCAAATTGTCTAAAATAATGAGACTCATGAGATAATGTCATTATCAATGCATTGGAGCGATGTTGCCAATTGTCACAGCTGATGGCAAAGAAGAGAGCATGTATGTTTTTGCTGTCTTTGCGGGTGGTGCATTTTCTGCTCAAGAACGTTAAAAAGACGTGCCAGGTCAACGTGACCGTTTGAACTGTGAGTTGGTTATTAAACTGAGTAATTAATTTAGTTGAACGTGTTGGACCATGCCGGTCATTGAGAACTCGAAAGAATAGGATATTCGATTTCTAGAGAGTGCATAGAGCAGGTTTTGGTCTTTTACGTTAAATAAGCAAGAATCTCGTGCCTCAAGAATCGGATTTTTATTTCAATGGAAAACGAACTGTAGCAAGAATATGAACTACAAAATTTGAGGACCGTTCAAGAACACGACTGACCTAAACAATTCGGCGCAGTAGTGGGACAGCAATGCATTAACTACATAAATGATTCTATAAAGGATGAACCAAAACTCAGATGTTCATTCTCGAATATGTCATCATTCAAGTTTTGGAACAATCCGGACAGTCTTCGATGGAAAATGAAAGGGAATCCAGGCTGCCTTCGCCTAAGTTATGAATTCACAGAATCACAACAAATTTAATTAAATTGCTGAATATTAGAAAAATTGTTCAATTTTCATTCGTATCTAAACATAAGGTACATAGCAACCGCAGATGAGAGGCGAAGATAAGGGAGATGAAAGGCTTCTGCAGAAGAAACGGGACTGCGACTGCCAAATTCTCAAACATTGCTCTGGAGAGAGCTCATGAAAAATTGGAAAAATTGTTGGAGAGGCAACCCTGTACTCTATGGGAAGTATAAATAGCTGAGCATGCTTTAAAATGAATTGCACTCTTACACTCGAGGGTATCGCGAGTTATGCTCCGGAAGCATGTTCACGACATACGGCGACGATGTTCCAGAAGCATTTCGACATTACTTATTTGATAAATCGCTATACAACGAAAAAAGTTCCTCAAAGACAAGGTCCGGACAAAATCTTACCCGGCCGAATTCTTCGTTCGCTGGAATTCAAATCAATTGCATAGTTAGTATATCAAATTTGGGCACTCACCGTAAGCTTTATCCTAAGAAATGGAATAAAACGTTAAGCATGATGCCAACCGTGGCACCTTTCGAACATACTCGGCTCTCTTTCATCAAGTTCGAAAAGGCAGAACGACCTGACGTACACGGTTGGTCAAGCCCGTAGATGCAATGAACAACGATGGTTGGACACTTACCGTCCGCGCGCATAAGGCCGCGGTAAGCAGGTTCATGGGAGCCCGCTAAGCTCCTCTCTCTCTCTCTCTCTTTCTCTCTCTCTTTGGAAAAAGACTGGTAATCGTTGATCTAACGTAATCGACAGAGCTCTAGAGTATTTGTAGATGTGTTGCAAACAATGTATGCTTTTTCATCGCATGTTCTAAATGCCTAAAATGCCTGACGCCGCGCGCCCAGGTGGTATATACGTGTTCATGGACGAATGAATACAACGACGGAATACATACAGCTCATCCTGAAACCATCCCCACCTCATCGAACGGATTATGTGCCGTCCTTTCAATATGGATAGATTTTGTACCCCGACGCAGGAGTATACGAAACGTGAGACGCGCTGTTTAGCGCCATACAGAAACACGGATTCCGCAAAGGCGCAATCAAAGTTCGTCGATGAGAACCGAGAGTTGTTGGAGTTTCTCGGGAATTTTTTCATGTTTTGGTTCAGAGCGTCACCATGGGCCACGAATTCAGCGGAATTACTGAAGGAGAATTTTTGTCCAGACCTTGCCTACTGAGATATTTTGGTGAATTCCACATGTTTCTCACAGAACTACATTGAGACCTTTCTTGAGATAAAACCATTCATAGTATTCCCTGGTCACGGTGAAAGCAAAAGACTATTTGGAGCGACAAAAAAGTTCCGAGCTCATTCTTACATCCAAAAGAACCTGATGCGGATAAAAAAGCCACAAGAATTGTTAGTTATTTACAAAACTTGAGAGAGGAGTTTCCATGCTGTGACAGCCCACAAAGGATAGTTTTTTTTTGTAATTCTCGGAGGTACCAAACAGAGCTAAGCAACAAGTGAAAAGCTTGAGAGATCCCAGAATTAATTGGTTTCGACAATTTATAGCGCAATTATTTTGGGTTGTTTACGATAATAGCACCAATACTGAAAAATTAGTGTTCGAACAAACAAGGAGCAGGCGAGCGAACGACGATGGGACAGACGTAGATTTGTTGGTAACACGACGCAATTTGAGAGTGTCCCGAGCTTATTCTGGCGCTGAGTTTATCTCTCAATTATTATACGAAAACTCGCCGGTCAGCTCAGCTCTTCACACCCTTTCAGCACTGGCCCTGATTTTTCTCTCACGAGCGAAAGTAACATAACGAATCATCTTCCACCAATCAACTGAACGAATGAGTGTTTTTTAACACACACACACATGTCTTGGTAGAAAGAAATTCTAACGCCAACCTCTTTGACCGGTACCTCTTCGTCTTCCTAGCTCAGACCTACAAATCTGCATGGTCTACAAGGTGGCCCTAAAGTACGGTAACGAGGACAAGTGCACCCAGGAAAAAACCTATTCACAGTTCGGAACACCGTCGTAGGAATCACGTTAACTGTCTCACATTTACCTAAAAGCAAACCTTCTGCTCACGATACCCTCCATTAGTTTCGACCCAGGTCCCAAGACGCCGAGTGAAATCGCAACCGGTGGTTGAGATTCAACTCGTCTGATATTTACCAAAGTGCTTTTCCAACTAATCCGAATTTCGGGAGAAAGTCTGAACGAGCACAGGTTTCGGGTATCACAAAAACCTACCATCCCCATTAATTCAGATCGAAGCAACTGGACTGCTACACTATGTGAAATGATAAGACTCAAAGTACGTACATAAATTTCTGGCCCAATCTTGAACCGAATGTGACTCATGAGGCGAAGCACTATTGCAGTTAAACACTGCGGAAGAACATTCAAATTCGGTTTCACTTCAGGGCAGAACACGCTTCTTTGGAGGGAAGCGCGTGTTGCACAGCATTTCTAGCCCGCCCTATAGGTCGGCCGGAATTTCGAAGTTCTCGGGAAAGTGATCGGCACCCCTTCAGAACGTAGTTAGCGTGTTGTTTCTGTCACGCCGAGCGCTTTACCTATTACATTGAACCCCGAACTAGATGTAGGAACAACAATCGCTTGGGCTCTCCATATATTCGATGTAGTGGAGGGTTTCACGGATATCACCGGCTCGATTCGAAGTGCGATGACGTAGTGCGTTCAAACGTTCAAACACCTCCTCTACTCTTTGAGCGAAGAGTTGATCATTTTATTTCAAAGTCAGCTTCTGCGGGCTATTATTGCTATTAGATGCAACAATTTTAGACGTGCTCTGCCTTTTTTCTTCGTTTGGACGAAGATGTTACTGAATGCCTCCGCTCAAGTGTTAATTTCGTCTTGAAGGGCGATTCCAGAGGCGTTTATTGATCCGTTAATTGTTTTGAATTTTACAAATTTTGTTTTCGAACGAATTTAGATGACCTTCTGGAATTGTGAAATTTTGCTCTGCATTAAAACACTTTGAACGAGAGAGAACAAAAAAAAATTGAATCCAACTTCGGGAAACGTAAGGGATTTCTGGAATATTTGCTCCGGCGTTAGTCTTTGCTCAGGCACCAATGTGCAACCCTAGACTAGCCTAGAACTTGGGTGTCTGGGTTCGACCGTTCTGATCCCCACATGTGGAAGTCCTTTAAAGGCAGAATCCAAGGAAATCCTCACTTTCGAGGTGGGCCGTTTTCCGTGTGGTCGGCAGCCGATCACAATGGTAACTTGAACACAGAAAAAAGCGGCCTAGCTGTGGAGATACTACCGTGGACACAGAGCCGAGCGTGGCCATTTTGGTGTCCGCCACTCCAGTTAACGCTATTGATTTGGCATGCTACGAGTGGTCTAGCTTAATGTATCATGTTGTATAAGGAATATTGTACAGTGTAGTGTATGGAATGCGCACCATCGATAGAAATTCGTGACGATACGCGCGTATACCCTCAGCGGAAAACTCGTCCGCGCTGTGGACGTATGGAAAACAGCGCCTTCATTTCTCGTCTTCCGGCGTGTTTCACGCTGTTTCATCACTGCTTATGAATTCATCGTCCCTTAAAACCTTGAAATTCAGCGAAATCTCCAACACAAAATGTTCCGTGGGTGCTGCCTTTAACGCTATTTGATGCAAGCTTTGCACTCTCAGACTGTCGGAGTCATTATGGCATCCTGCAGAGGAAAAACATATCAGGACCGCAACTACGTCAAAACTTGATTTAGCCGCTATTCCAAGATATGGTGCAGATTTCACTGATTCCAGTCACTGTGGAATTCATTCCTCGAATGAAGCTTGGCGAACGACTACTGCCGGTGTACTACCGGTGTACAAACATGTAATTGGAGTGTTCTACCATCGTTTCCGAAAGAGTACTTCTTTTTATGCAAGAATGCTGGCACGGGTAGGATCTCGGACTCGACAAGTTGAGAAAAAACGAATTTAATCCTATAAATAGCAACTTATCACAAAATAAAACAAACGCAACATGCGCTAGCACGACACGAGCGCTCAAGGGCGCCTCCCACCTCAGAATGGTTTTTGACATCTTTGGATGGAAAGAATCTCTACGAGCTGCTGACGGCAATGATATAAGTGTTTCTGCAGAAAACTGCGGAAGAACCCAATTTCCATCCCCGATTTTCGGGAGCCTGAGGGCGGAGCCGGGGCAAGGTCGGTGAATAACGAATGCACTTCCAGTAGTGCCCCTTCTGAGCAAATTCGGGCGTCAACTACTAGGCGGAAAATAGTTGTGCTGACCGATTTTAGTATACTCCGCCTATCAGTTGTGCGCTTTGTGTATAACCAGCAAGGATGGGCAGGGAGCAAAAATCCAGCACGCTGGCGTCGCCCCACTCTAAAGCTGTCCAAGTAAGCGGCTCGAAATGGGGTTTCCCGCAGTTTTGCATGGAATCGCGCATACCACTGTGATCAGGAGCTCCTGGAGACTCTTTCATTTGCAAATCTCAGTGATGGCCATGGAGTGGAATGGTGTCTTTACCCAAGCGTTGATATCCAATACAGTGCGTTTCATAAGTATAGACGCACCCCAGGAAATGCAAGTACACAGTTCCTAATAACCTCTTGTGAAAAAAATATGGACACTGGTCGAAATGTCATGCCAGAAAATCCTAGTTCCCGCCGTTTTACCGGCAATTCTGGGTAGAGATGAGTAGATTCAGCACTTCCCCCTCAAAGCGACCGTTCAATAACTATAGACGCACTTTCAAAATGCAATAACGGGAGCTGCTTTGCAAAAGGGGTTAACAGTTATTAGGTTCTCTTACTCTCCAAATACCTCAGAAAGCGTGGGTTAGTAAAGATTTATCCACGCCTTTTATCCATTTATCTATGCCATTTATCCATTTATCCACGTATCGTTTTCCTCTTGGTAAACTGATGCGAATGCCAACGCAATTATTAAGTAACTGGGGCTTTTATATGTTCTGTAAGAAGCCTGGGGTAGAACACTCAAGCCCCTTCCGCGTTTTGCGCTCTTAATGAAACGCCTTCTGTTCATCTTCTGAAAGTTGTACATGTTTTGAATCGAGTCTCTTCGGAGTAACTCTCATGACAAATGAAAAATGCTCTTTGATTGCTATTCAATCCTTGCATGGATAGCAAATGGCTTGTATGTAGCAGAGAACAGCCAGAGAAAAAAAAAAGAAAAAAAAACCGAACAGCACTTAAACAGCATTCCAATGCCCTTGTTGAATAATTGGATCTGAAATGACGAGCGGCTCTAATTATTGGAATGCCCGAGAGAAACTTCCTTGAATATGAAATTGAATTCCATATTCATTATTATTTAATGTTATTACTCCAATAAACGTGCAACAGCAAAGCAGCTCGAACAACGTAATAAATACATGGAATAAAAGTCTACGAGCATGTTCTTCAAGTTGTCCCAGTCTTCTCCTCTGCTCAAAACTTCTTCTCTTTTGCAGCAATTCACAAGGGACGACAAGGTTTCTGGGATAATAAAAGCAATTGGGAAGTGCCTCCTGGCCTTGTATTTTACGTTTGATACTGGCCGTACAGCGAGAGTAGGCGTTGCTTAACACCAAATACAGTGCGTATTCAAATTAAGTATCTACCCCAAAAACCAAGCGTAACAAAATTCCAAAACCATCGGATCGCAGCGGGACCAGTTCCATTCGCTTCAGTAAGTACGATGACCCCTGGGGTGGTACTAAACCTACAGAAACTGTCACTTAACAATTAACGTTAACTGACAGCTAACTCCCAGTTCACAAGGAACTCCGTAATAGCTAATGTAGGCTTCATTGATTCGAATATGGTCTTCTAAGTGTGATGTTTAAATACTAGGACGAAACTGGGACCATACCTGCAGGTAAACTCACCGTTCGAAATTGAACTGTGAGTTCGCCATGACGCCGAGCTTACTGTGAGTATGAAACGACGAGGACACTGGCAGCGAAAAAGTGTGCGGCACGCGAGACGCAGACGGTGACCTCATCGTTTCGCGAAAAAGTCCTCGAGAGGACTTCTTGCTCATGGTTCGAGTTCATCGTTGTAGCCAGTCGGGCGTACACTGGCTCCTTTCCGGTGAAGACGCAATTCCGGGCACATCCAGCTGATCGATGTTCCACCGTTCCGATCACCATGATCTCCCACCGGAGATCATCGATGACACCAATTTCCTGGTGGGCGATTTTGACTGCTAAGCCTCACACGTTTCCAGATAAAATCCCACATATTTTATAGGCACGGAAATGTATTTTTGAGCTTAACATATCAAAGTTAACTTATGCGGGACGAGATTCACTGACCGTTTGGGTTACAAGGGCCATATAAATTCCGTTGGTCGTGGAGTCAGTAGTGCAGAGGTATGCCGGCAGACTCTGAGGATATCAAGTATTTGTTAGTTGAGGGTTCGAACCCCTGATGGGTAGAAGGTTTTGCTAAAGCCTCATCATCCAAGCATCAAGGTTGTCAGTTAGCTCGTAGCTTGTTCACGGTTGCAAACCAAAGCCGGCGGTTAACTGCGACCTACGACTCATCGTTTCGTCGTCGGTTCAAGAGGTTTACTACCACCCCTGAAATATTCCTACTGGATCACTCATGATTTTGCATGACAAGGATGCTAGGTATCGCATTTTGTTTGTATCAGAATTATGTATCCACTTTGAGGTAATCATATTTTGTTGATCTAAAAGTTGTTAAAAGCAACGGTTAGCCCGGTCATTAGGTCGTTAGCTTGGTTTCGCTTGGTTATTCCGGCTCGTAAGGTGGGAACTAGAGATTACGTCAATTCTGAAAGTTTTCGGTGATGTTGATCCCATCAGTACTGAACCCATTGCGGACCACGTGATACACATGGTGTATCACGATCTCGCGTCCCCGTGCAACCATTTGATGGACATACTGCATCACGTTGCGCATCTATGTTGGAAACTGCACTTCCTTCTAATGGCCGATTTCTAGAACAATATTATTAAACACAGAAAACTACTAGTCATACTGGACCGACTGAAGCGTAGACATTAATTGGCCACCCATGCAAAAATATGTTCGGCCCGCAATGTGCTAAACTAGTCTCCACACTTGATTCCATGCAATCGTGAGTTTGCATTTCTGTAAGATGTAGGAATTGCCCTCCACGACAAAAATTTATCGAAGGTTGTGGGAGTGAAAAGGTTTTCCTTGCATTGTTGATGTATAGAACTTAAACAACGTTGCTGAACCCAGAGGTTTTCGTGACGGGTGCAGCCTTTACTGAATAAGTCAGCAAAGAGAGGGTAGAGGCTACCGAGTTAGGTAAGCACCTGTGAACAAGAATACACTCACTTATTGAATCGCCTATATATCGCTAGGAATTACTCACGGGATGACAAAAGCAAACTTGCACAACAGAATAGGGAACGATTAATACTATACACTTCTAAAATTGGAATCTCATTGATAATGTGCAGTCGTTTAGTGGATCTGTTATTGCCGCAGCTATAAGAGTGAAAACCAAAGAGGAAACGCGGATAGAGTGATGTGATAGCACAATTAAACTTGGTTCGTGATAAATAAATCCCCTCGTTTGGACGACATTAAGGACAACAGGACCAAAAGGGGAGGAGCGCTGCGTAATTTACATCACAGAATACCAGAATAGCAGAGATCAGTGCAGCTATTAGTCATAGCTCGGACGGCACTCTCCCTCAAAATTACTATCGTTCCGGATGTACGTACGTATGTACTGAGGAGAGTACTTATGTGTAATCCCTGATTGACATCACTTCGCCGCTCCAGCAAGGTATGACGCCATGCAATTACAGTCGTAACGTTCGGCGGCCACTTGGCAGACATGTGGGATTTTTCATTTTCTCAAACATTTGTGCAATGGATGAAAGGGCGCGACACGGAGGGCACGGTGAAATCTATTATTAGATTTCACTTCCGCGTTTGTGTGAGAGAACTCTGCGCTGTGAGACGGATGGCGTTAAGCAGAACAAATGTAGTAAGCAAGATCGCCAAGCGCACAGATGCAGCTTATTCACGGACGAATCACCCATGGAAAATCCTTCTATGTTGGAACAGCATTAGTCACTGTTGTTTTACGAACAACACCAATACGGGCGAAGTCAGTCACGTAAAGATGAAGTGCGAGGGAGACGAATAGAAGGAATAGCACCCCGGCATTAGGCATGGAAACTCCTTGGGATAGGATTCATGAACGCATAGCCATAAAAAATTGGAACAATCTTGACCCTCCACCCATCCTAGCTTTACATACCTACCCTCTTGGATAGCTGGTCAGGCTAATTAACATTGGTCAACAGAGATCTCGCACACTGCTGCTGCTGATGCAGACTTCACTTGTGTTTTTTGGAATGAACAACATGTACCCTTCGTAGAGTCTCGGGATGAACATTTTTGTGCAAAACGACAATAGAAGGATGGAAAAGACATGTGATATCCCCATGCTGGCAAAATGCAGACAGATATGTTGAAAACAGGAACACCTGGAAAATTTCTGGAAGAACTGCTGCATCTGGATCCACTGCGACTACATTCTGTGCTGCTTTCCTTAGGCACCTTTGTTGTGTTTCGACAAGCACTATAGGGAGCCTAAGCACTTCCCACAGGGGTGGTGTCATCTGTGGTGACAGCTGGGAATATCAGCTCCCCAGTCACTACGACGACAACACAGAAACTAGGACGACATCGCTTTGTTTTCGTGCCGTTATATAAAGGCCAATATAAATAGAACGTTCGAGCACTTCTTAGTCTGTCCCAGGAACGGTGATTGTTCTGGCATGGGAGTCACTGAGGCAGAAAGTCTATAGGCTGTTTCTTTAGTGGTTTTCGAATAACCATCGGAGCTAAAGCTCTAGGCGATAGTCAAGAGGCCTTCATTATTAGTTAAATATGTACAGGTGCGAGCGAAAAGATTGCAACTTTTGATTTCTCATCCGCAACCACGAAATGAGATCTCTCCGTCGGGATTTCGACACGATTTGAGTTCACTACAGCATAATTAGATCATACCTGCTAGAAAATATATGTCTTAAGTTTTTGGAAGCGGAATTCAAGTCGTATTTCAGTTTCATCCGAAGGCACAATATTGGGTGTACTCAAATGAATAAATAAACAAACAACTAGAAGTTGGCCATCGTAAAAAAACTTCTCTTTTTGAAAGTGTACCAAATATGGAATAGTAAAGATGAAGCCACTCAAATTTATTACGCGAATTATTACATAAATGTGCAATATCAGAAGGCCTGTTGTTGCCACGAGTTTCTTCGGAGTTCAAAATGATGTCAAAATCGAGTGGGATGAAAACGAATACTCAAAAATTACGTGCAAAAGACGTATTCACTCATACGGGCAGATAACGTGAAGGGTTGTCGGAACAAAGTACGTATGACGCAGTGCAGCGATGGCCGCACTCAACATCAGAAAATCTTCCCAGGAATTCCGATGATGATGAATGATTTTTATCACGAATAATCAACTCTATTTTGTTCCAGAGTCTCGATTCTCCGAATATTCAATTTTTTCTGAACCTTGGTGGGAAATCAATGGGAAATTTGGTGAATTTCCCATCTATTTCCCATGTGAATTGCAAGAAAACAGAAAAACCTCTCAGTGCCATCGTCTGCTACTCAGTGGAAAATTTCCTCTTTTACATCGCATAAAAGAACCGTATTCGTTCTGTTTGCAAGTAGCTTTTCTGTCTCTTCACCTAGTGATTTACTCTTATCAATTTTTCAATTTTTATAAGGATTGTTTGCTCGCTATCAAAAGTTCGCTGCATCCACTTGAGAAAACTTCTATATGTCGTCTCAGTGAGTGGAGTTCCTTAGTTTGATCTCCATTGCTTCTGGAGTTATCCAGAATGAAAATTTCCCATTGGAGGGATAAAAAGTTGAAAAATTTTCTACTGAGCTCCCAAAAATGAGTGATGGCCTAGCCAAGCTAAACTCTGGATTAACATAGAATCGATGATGCTCTATGAACTTGCAGAATCTTATTTTCTTATACGCCATCGCTGTACAGCAGCCAACTCACCCAGCTTTCGAAAACTCCAAAGAAGCCTGCATTCTGCTAGTCCTATGCACTGCCAAAAAATCTATTTTTACATACAAGCAGGGTACATAAATTGCCGGATGCATGCTTGTTGTGGAATAGCAGTGCAGTTTGCTGTGAAATTTTCGGCGCCTATGAACTTACCCTGTACCACATGCGACACAACCTCCCCGCTGAAATTACAGGGTGCGGCAAAAGTCTTTGGACAAGCATTAATGCGCACTAAAAACGCACGTATGAGGGACTTGGAAAAACCAGTGGTTATTTCCTGACTACGACATAGTTGTGAACACAAAAATATTTTTGATTCTGAGGTTTCCTTCTCTCGTATATTCACAGCCTTCGGAAAGCCCAGGTGAGACGTGGGCTCTGGCGCGCAGGTAGTGGAGGTACATTTTCCCCCACCACATCTTCACCTATTTGCGAGGAGACTACAAACTCTTGTGGGGATTAGTAGAAGCCTCCTTCTATAGAACCCGGAAAAATCTCTGGAAAATTCTGAAGATGGGTGGGACATTCCTAAGTTCATGGCTAGCTTCGATTTTGGAAGTGGTCAAAATTTTTGCAAGCAAACACGGGAATCGCCGTAAAACTGCTATTTTCTTTTGTTTAAGAGCATTTTCGTCACTGTGTTTTGTTATAGACTTGTTGATTTGCTCTTTCTCAACATACATACACATGCTAATTTTGGATTTATAGGTTGACGATATTGCCTCTTAAAGTGAGTATCCATCTCTTTTGGTTGGGTGGAGATAAATAATCACTCATCGAGATCCTACAATCACCCTAGGAGATCCCGAAGTGTTTTCTGGATTCTGTGAACTAAGGCCTTCTTAACGCTCTACAGGAATTTGGATTTCTTCTTGAGATTCCGGAGAAGGCCCGAGATGAATTTCACTTTATCAATGTGCGCGCCAAGCTAAGGTCTCATTTAAACTTTTTCAGGCCTGGACCGCTACCTGTACAAGAAATTTTGGGTTTAAAAATATTATTTATTGTTAACAAATGAACTGCTAACATACCACAACTACCGACCTTTCAAGTTTTTGCTTCCTCATTTTTTGAAAATCAAGAATGCTTGTCCAAAGACTTTTTTCGCACCCTGTAAGACCTCCACCTAGTTCCCCATCCAAGTACCTCAGAAAAACCCCATGAAACGCTTGACTCTGCCCGGAAACGAAGTGGCAGTACGTGAAACAAGTGTGTTCTGTCAGTGCAATACGTGAATCAAGTGTTCCTCGACGTCTAGACAGAATTAAGCTAATCCTTCTCTGCTCGGAGACTGCGCTGTTTTATGAGCAACTTTCTTTTGATAGAAGCTTCACCTAAAAACCAAATGGCACCACAATCTTGAAATTATCGAAATGAGGATTTTGTTAGCCTCATTGTTTAACCAGGAAGTTCCGGTAATTTAATTGAAAGAGTTCTCTAGCTAATTCATGTACTGAATCCGACAATTATCTTTAAATAGTGACTTCTATTCTTCTTCCAAGCCTGACGTTCCGAGCACATTCTCCTCTTCAGAGGCCTGAAAGTGCTTCGCTGTTCTTATCTGTGATTGCAGCCTCTAAGCGTCTCCACCCCCTGCCAGTTTTTCAACATTACCACGAGCTCGCTACCTCCGAAGCCTCAGGATGGATGGTTACCAACCTTGTCAGCGCCGTTCTAGCGGACCTGTCGCTGTCGCTGGAAACAAGTTAAGCTCATTTGACTGTATGCATCTCATGGTACCTATAGTCAAAAGCTCGCACAACTTCATATACCGCAGAAAGTCACCGGTATTCGATAAGCAGCCAATCCTGTGATCTGGCGTCCTTTACAGCCTGAATTGCCGCTGGAAACCCAAAAATGCATAGCAGAAACAAGTTCTTATCTATCACCAGTTACTTCCCGCCGTCCATAACGTTGTACGAGCTGTAGACTGTAGATAACATAGCACAGAAAATGAGTTTCACTTGTACGCAGTGACGGTCTTCTGTGGTTTCCGCAAGGATGGTGGTGACAACGTTGGTTTATCCTTCGTCTTTGGGCTTTGGAGGTAACGAGGATTCAATCACAGATGAGAACCACACACCACTTTAAGGCCTCTGAAGAGAGAATCTGTTCGAAATGTCAGACCAATGAAGTTTGCCATCCGAGAACCTAGGAGCATAAAAGCCATATTCATTCATCAATCAGTCATTATTAGCGACGTACATATTCCTTTATATTTTTACGTATTTACCATATACACAATTAGGAGCAAAAAGTCCGATTTCCAATTACAGTAGAAATAAAGACACCATATTTTAAAAATGGTCTGTATATATTTTTGGCAAACTAAATTTTTATGTTCTTCCTCCCAAATAACATCTGTATCATATAACAACTGTATGGCGGCGTGAGCTTCATAGGTCACTGAGCTCAGACCAACAAAACAGTTCGCCGATGGCTAATCGAAGGATAGCTTCACATTTTTGCAAAGGACATTTCGGTAAGATTGAGATCCGCAGGGAACATGGTACAGATGACAACTAAGATTGTAAAGCACAATAGAAGGTAATTTGGCAGTGAGAATGTTGACGAGCATCAGGGAAGGAGTGTGCGTCGAACTTGAGGGACGTTTTATTGCCACTAAAAGCGATGTTTTGGTCATATCACAATCATTTCATGGCCATTTCCATCTTTCATGTACTTTCTTAACGAATTATTAGAATTTTAAGGCAAGCTCCTACTCTTCGAATAGAACAGAATTGTGATCCAAAATTTGAGGATACAAATTGGCATACATATGAATATTGAAACCAGATAGAAGGTTTGCCGCTTCAGGTTAATTTTCCTTCCTATTGTGTAGTCATGTTAGATCGTTCGACAACTACTATATGGTATTTGAGATCCAAATAACACAAGTCGTTTCAAAGAAAACTTTCATAGTCATCTGGTGATGTTTGAGCAAATTGTAACAATATATTGACTGCCGTGGTGCCATGCTCCGTTAACAAAAGTACTACGTATTCAGTCCATTCACGATCTAGCGGCTCACCGGTAGTCCGCGCTTCTCTTATACACTATTTCGTTATTATCTCGTATCTGCTCATAGAATGGACGCAGTACTCCCGAGCAAGGTTTTATAGACCGTTGTTTGAGACAGAGACCTTTCGCGTTTCATCAAAATCATGTAAAGGGCATTTTTTGAAAAGGACAGTATGGTGTGTTACATTTTTTTTTTGTGTGTTGAAAAGAAAAATTCGACACACAACATTTTCTCCACAAAATTACACTTTACTACATGTTGCACTCATTTCTTCATTTTTTTCATACAAATGGAAGCGTAGCAGTGCTTTTATTTCTAGATCACTTAGCTAAAACACTCAAAACTGTTTATACAACTTTCTTGCAGCGTTACAATAGGGAAACTGAGCTTGGATGGAACCCTTTTTGTGGAGAAATAGAAAAGGTCGTCCAAGATTAGATTTCAAGCCCTTTTCCCAAATTATCCACCTCACTTTAAGTATTGTTTCTTGTCGGAGTGTAACAATTTCGCCGGCACGGTTTTCACCCGGTTAAAAGCTAAGGTGGTTTCACCCACAAGTTTTACCAGTAACATGGCATGGCATCAGGTCATCGAGTATGAAAATTCTGATTTGAATAAGAAAGTTTGGAATAGTGCTCCTCAACACTCTAACGACGATGGAACCCATGTGTGATTTCCATCTTAGGGACCAAGGAACACACCGGTGGGTCCCACGTTACGAATAAGGATCCCGAGATCCGAATCACGTGAAACCTTGTATAGGTGGTTTATTTCACCCGAAGAATGTGGAAATGACCATATCGTATGACCATTTCTTTGGCTTACTATAGGCATACTTTATCGCCTATAATGAAAAATCAAGAAACAGTCACGTTACAAATGCTAATAATGGGTCAGTTCTATGTACATTATGAAATTTATGCCCAAATGTAATATATTCTCATGTTTTAGTAACTGCTACGACCACTAAAACTCATTAAAATATGAACATTACTGGTGTTTTTATTAATTGATCGATCATTGTCACTAATTGATTTGTTGCCGACAACAACGATAACGATATTAATGGAATATTATAATGCAATATTCCTTTCAATAATGCCGTCACTACTGCATCTTCTATTTACTTATTAATATAAAATTTGTAAACACCATAATTTTTATGTATGAAATTTTGAATGTTTTAGAGCCTAAGAGAGATAGTCCCAGAGAATCTATGCATGTTGCGTCGCCGAAGGCACCTACACTCCCAAGATGTGGTAAATGAGACAAAATATCCCTGCATTACCGGAGGAAGTTGTAGCGGAATGTCAATCACCGCTTTTTCTGGCTGCACTCACTCACTTTTCCAGAGATGAAGCTTGTTTTCCATGCTTTTTTCCACCAGTTTCCCACCGTAATGACTTCTCTCCAATTCGCCTTCTATTTAACTGTTCCTGCCCTCTGTAATCCTTCCTTCTTACTCAAAACATCCACTTTTTTCCCAAGAATGTGCAGTTTAACCTTTTAAAGGCAGTGTCTCATCTCACGTTCAATTTTGGGTTATCAATAGAATCTGGACCTATTCGACGCGCCAAGCTCAGCTATGCATATAACCTCTAACAAAACTGTTAAGAAATCCGTTTTTGAGAGACCAATTCATCCTGGCGCGTACGAGTTCCCACGGCAAGGAAAGTGCACTTCTTGCCATAATGAGTGTATGTACTTCGGCGCGACGCGACCGTCGCGTCCAAGCAAACTGTTCAAATGCGATGGGTCCCGAGTGGAAGCATGCATAAACAGTGGTCGCGATGTGGTAGTTGGTTTTTGTCCTCGCATCGCAACGTCGCGGAGCGACGTTGTGCCCTGCTTATACTTTTTCTTGAAAAACGACGCGATGTGCCGGATTCGCGTTGCGCCTGGTAGCAGATGCGACGCGATGATTTCGCCAATGTTGGAGCCTGGATTAGGCTCTTGCACCTTTGATTTTCTTGTTGTTTTGGCCTAAAACTTACGGGACTAGACGACTTATTGTAAGAACGCATAAACGTTGACGCTTACGGCAATTCGAGCTATGTGTGCGATTCTTCTTGTATGTGATTTTGCGAACTATGGCATGGGGCGACCACGCAACGCGACGGCTTCACTACCCGTCGCGTCGCGCGTGTTGTAGCCGCCGCTGCGACGCCATCGCCTTGCGAAAAGTATAAACACTCTTATACACATCCTCTGATCTCATTGCGGAGGAGTTCTCATTGCCAGAAGAGGAGTTCTCATTGCTAAAAGACGGGAGGCGCCTCGTACGCCGGCCGAGAACTTGTGCAAATTCTCGGCCATATCTGAGGGTCCACGGATCTCCCTCATAGAAGGATCACAGCCGGTTAGTCGCGAAGGCTACGTGGCGCGTCCCCAGGTGGCGGCTAGGGGGTTAATCGCGGACCAAACGCGACCTTGTACCTGCCCTGAGACGCGGGTGGATTCAGGGGATGGACTCCCTGTTTCTGCAGTATCGGAACGATTTATACTTTCTGTCAGCGCGTGAGTATGTTCATGCATGCGTGCGTGGGTGTGCTTGCGTATCTGCGGATTGTATCCTGCACATCTATCCGATCAAAAGCCCTGCATTCAAGTGACTGGGAGGTACAAGGGAGGCGGTTCGGAGTCGCCTCCAACAAATAAGCTCCATCGTCCACTCCCGGGGAGCCCGGCTAACTCCCCGGTGAAACCCTACCCCAGCCCCCACGGGGGAATAGAGCCCAGCAAGCTATTCCCTGTGGGTCATTTTCTTCAAGCTACACACAGCAATAATAAAGAGTGTTCCCCTAATCTCGGAAGAGTCACTGGTACAGCAGCGTCAGTGAGGACGAGGTTCGAGGGGTTATCTAGGCTGCCTAAAACGAGAAGGACTATGATGACGATCTGTACCTTCAACGCACGGACACTTGCATCGGAGGCTTCCATCGAGGATCTGATGGTGCAGGCCAGGAAGATCAGGTACGACGTCATCGGACTGACCGAGACGAGGAGACACCGACCGCTGAACGCCACCTTCGATACTGGAGAAGAACTGTTCCTTGGAACCTGCGATAGTAGAGGAGTTGGTGGAGTTGGTGTCCTCGTCAACACGAACTTGGCCATGAACATCGATTCTTTCGAACAACTAACGACCCGAATCGGACGTTTGCGACTGAGGAGATGTGGATCAATGCCGGCCCTGACAGTCTTCGTCGCCTACGCTCCAACATCCAGCTACGATGAAGACGAGATCGAGGCCTTCTAAATGGACTTAGAGAAGTTCTACAGGGAAGACCACACATTCTATAAGGTCATCGTTGGCGACTTCAACGCCAAGATTGGCCCTCGAAGAACGCCTGAGGAACTTCACATCGGTACCCACGGCCTGCAGTGGAACGAACAGGGAGAGGGGCTGTCCGAGTTTATCATGACGACGAGGACCATCCATGGTAGCTCACAATTCCAGAAGCCAACCTCCCTACGATGGACGTGGGAGTCACTCGGTGGAGAGTACCATAATGAAATTGACCACATCATCGTCAACCGAAGGTATTGCCTGACCGACGTCGGTGTTGTACCGAAGTTCTACACCGGATCAGACCATCGCCTCCTTCGCGCAAGATTCTTCTTTCTCGAAGAATACGAACGGCTCATTCAGCATCTCCGTGATAGTGCGAAAAAGCCGAGGGTTTGAGAACCACCAAAAGACGACTGTCTCATGAGACCCTCGAGCTGATACGCCAGCGTGGAGCAGCGAGAGCCGCAGGCAACCACCAGCTTACGTCCGAGCTTGCAAGACGGTGCAGAGGAGCGATAAAAGATGACCTCAAGGAGAGACGAGCAGCAGTGTTGGCTGAAGCCGCAGAGGCAGGGAGAAGCATCCGCAACACACGCCGAGACTTCGCCAACCGTTAGACCAAGATGACAGCCCTCCGACGCCCAGACGGAACGATCACATCATCTAGAAGGGTAATGGAGAAGGTCATCTACGACTTCTACTCGGACCTCTTCGACAGCCATGTCCACCTCCCTCCATTAAATCTCAGGGAGGATAAATATGTCATCCCGTCGATTCTCCCTTCCGAAGTCCGACATGCCATCAAGTCGGCTACAAACTCTTCACGCGAGTGATCCTCAACAGGATTGAAAGAACACTAGACGAAGGACAGCCATGCGAGCAAGCAGGGTTTCGGAAAGGATTCAGTACGATCGACCATATACACACCGTCACCAGGCTCATTGAAGTATCACGAGAGTACAAGATGCCTCTCTGTCTCACGTTCATCGATTTGAAGAAAGCCTTCGACACCGTTGAGACAGAAGCAGTCTTGGAAGCCCTGGGCAACCAGGGTGTACCGACTCAATACATCAGGATATTTCGTGAGCTCTATAGCAACTTCACGACCAGAATCTCGCCATTCTACGACGACATCACCATCGACGTCAGGAGAGGGGTTCGACAAGGCGACACTGTGTCGCCGAAACTATTCACCGCCACCCTCGAGGACGTCATGCGAAGATTAGAATGGGACAATATGGGAGTGCGAGTTGACGGCCGGCTGCTACACCATCTTCGCTTCGCTGATGACATCGTCCTTATAACACCTAGCATCAGTCAAGCGGAGCGTATGCTGGCCGACTTCGACGACGCGTGTGGAAAGATCGGTCTCCAACTGAATCTAACGAAGACGATGTTCATGAGAAACGGATGGGTCCCGGATGCCCCATTCTCGCTCAACGGAACGACCATCTCCGAATGCTCCAGCTACGTATATCTAGGTCGGGAAGTCAACATGATGAACGACCTCGCTCCAGAGCTGGGCAGGAGGAAGCGAGCGGCTTGGGGAGCCTACAAGAGCATCGAGGACGTAGTGAAGAAGACGAAGAACATCAGGCTCCGTGCCCACCTCTTCAACACCACGGTTCTCCCTGCTTTGACTTACGCCTCGGAAACCTGGGCGTTACGTAAGCAGGATGAGAATGCGGTCAGCGTCATCGAACGCTCCATCGAGAGGGTGATGCTAGGAATGACCCGCCTCACGCAAGTGAGAGCGGGAATACGGAGTTCCACCCTTCGTCAACAGTCGAAGATCAGGGACGCTGCCGTGTACGCCAAGTCGAGTAAGATCAGGTGGGCCGGACACGTGATGCGCCTAAACGACCACCGTTGGACGAGAGCCGTCAGCGACTGGACTCCGCGGAACGTAAAGCGCACGACAGGAAGACCACCGACCCGATGGTCAGACTTCTTCACGAAGTCCTTCAAAGAACGATATGATGCTCTTCGTGTCTCTCGAACGGACAGAACGCATAGAACAACCCTGGCAGGTGAGAGGGACAAATGGAAGGATTGCTGGCGCCCGCTCGGTTTACCCGACGATCAACGGGAGTCAAGGTGATCAAGGTATCTGAGGTGAGACACTGCCTTTGAGTCATTGCATGAATTGAGATTATTTTCGTGCAAAACCTTTGTGCTCTTTCATTTCTGCTCGGGCTTTTCTTCTTTCAGAAAGCTACGAAATTGAGAAATTAATTAAGTTGAGAAAAATGCTGGCAAAAAGACAGCGTTATCTACTTTCTTGATCTATCCATTTGCGTAATTCGACCATGCTGCTGTAACGCAACAAAGTGGGAGCATCCAAATGACCACTCTATATATGAGACTATCTCTCACAAGGGAAGTGCAAGAGGCGAGGCTGGCGGATCGGAATGAAACCTATCTGGCTTGAATCCTTTCTTGACAAGGTCCTCCATCATATATTTCATTTTTGCCCAATGTGTTAAAAAACAGATATGGTCGAGTGGGGAAGGTGCTGAACTGTGGGCGAGGGTCGAAGGTTCGGATCCCGTCATGTGCATCCGTTTTGCATTTTTGTTTTTATTCCTTCTTTGTCGTTGAAATTAACTTCAAATGATTAGAACATAAAACCTATCTATACTGACAAGATTTTGAGTTGTAGAGGGCTATCACTAATCAGAACCCAGCCGAACACACAGCCACCTGCATTAGACCATGTTGGGAGTTTTCGTTACATTATCACTTCTCGGGGTTATAACTCAAACTTTTCCCACTCGCATCATAATGTTCGAACCCTCACGCGTTGTGGCCCTTCTGTTGGCTAGGTTCGCTCCTGGTGATTTTGATATAGTGTAGTTATTCTTGGCTGGTACATCAATAATGATAGGTTCCATGTTCTAATCTTTTAAACTTCATTTCAACAACATAGAAGGAATGAAAAACAAAAATGCAAAAGGGTAGCACATGACGAGATTCAAACCCCCGACCCTCTGCCTGATAGTCCAGGATCCTCACCACTCGGCCACCTTGTCGCTGTCGTAGGTGTGCTGCAATGCGTATAGCAGGGTGGTGGGATATCTGTTTTTTTTAGCTCTCTGGGCAAAAATGAAATATATGCTGGAGGACCTTCTCCAGCAAGGATTCAAGCCAGACAGGTTTCATTCCGATCTGCCAGCCTCGCCTCTTGCACTTCCCTTGTCAGTAATTTCAGGTCTAAGATCTGAGATTATGCTGAAACCTCAATGACAAAAATTTTCGTGGGTGCTGCCATCAAAGTTAGCTTAGTTACACCATCTGTATAGAACGCGCAGCCGCAGCGAGAACATCAACGCGTGCGTCTGAGCTGCGTCAGGGGTGCGACTAGTTCTATTCTTCATCATGTCGACTTGACTCACGCGGGTTAAACGCACGCATCTACTATAAATTGCCGCAATGGGATATGAACGTCAAACCTTATCAAAAAGAGAAATTTTCTGAGATCATTTTTCGGTCCTTTTGCAGCCACTTCCTCTGCAAACATTTTCGGATGCTCTGAGTTGTTTTCGTTTTCCTAGCTACAAGATGGAGTTTTTTTTTTTTTTCGAAAAAGACACAGCTCTCTAGTCTTCTCATATTTTCAAGTGTATCGCAACAAAATCTTGAAAGCTGGTCAACCCAAGAAAGTGGCTTTGAAAGAGAGAGGGCACGGCTTCGTAACGGAAAGAAGGAGAGAGAGAAATGATCAAGTGAAGCTTTGAAGGTAAGGCTGTCAAAGTGATCACTCAAAGATATCAGACATTCCATACCTAACGACATGATAGTAATGACGTAGGACGAATTATAGGAAAGTCTGCATGGTAAGACGTCACCTCGAGAGGAAAACAGTATAAGATTGCGAAGATCTGAGTCATTTCACGTAAACAGCATTCGTTAGGGCGAATGCACACGAACAGCAGAAATGCAGCGATGCTTTTGTGTGGACAATTAATGAATAGGTTAGGCCTTGTCATCCTGTGATAATTGGCTTTGAGAACGTTTGTGCAGCGTAACGAAAAAATGCTGCGAAAGCAAATTTGCAATTCGACTACTGTCGTCTTCGCCTACTGCACGTCACGGTGTCTCCTTATTAGATCATTGTCCATGGACAATTGTTATGGCAGTAAGATCAACCGCCTGCAAAACATGCCACCACATTCAAAGCGCTGATCGCCTGCTCGTTGATCTAAAAACTTTGTGGAACGATCGCTACCTCAGCTGCAGTGCTGTGAGCACCCCTGTGCGGTGTGTTGATCTCATCGCGCTGGAGCGTGATGATCGCCATGTTTTTGCTCCTACATAGTATGACGTGCAAAGAGACGCCGAGTGAAGTGAAACATCCTGAGTATTTCACTCGGCGTCTCTTCGCACCTCGCACTAATTAGGCGGAAAACACTGCAATCGTAACCCTCTAGCGCGCTCTTAACTAACTAACTCTTAAGAGAAATAAATAAACTTCGTTTAAGTAGTTCTCATTCATGGATGAATGTCAACGTTAGCTTACTCCACAGAAGCGCACAGGATTGTTTGTATTGGCTTCATCGAAGAAAAAAGGCATTGCACGGTGAACCACTCATCGCTTTTTTACTTCAGAAAAAAAACCGAATGTTCGCTCAGAGATAATAGAAAGAACGAGTCATATGCATTCTACAATGCCACTGCTTAACTTACATATACATATATCGGAGAAGAAGCAGTGGAAGCGGCCACATGTTATCAACGAAATTTGAATGAAATGAGGCAAGCCTCTGAAATATGAACCGATAGGCCTGCTGAGATGAAGAAGAATATGTAGGCGTAGCTACCACAGCGCATCAAGGATGAAATACACGAGTGTGGAGGGTGGGAATAGTGAAGGATAATGCGAAGTTACCACAAGAAAAGGTTTGCGGGTGATTCGCTTGACGCTGCTTAGACCCCAAATTAAAAAAGAAATCTTCACCACTACACGAGTTCATGCTCTCACGATTCAAAAAAATCATAAGGACGTTTTGATCTTTCCGCGGCAAGTGCAAGATGTAAATGCTGTTTTAGCAGTCTATGAAACCTAAGCAACCTCATCTACATAGTTACATTTAAGGCTATACATATTATGTGGCTCGCGTCATACCGTCATGCATAATAGCAGTGTACTTGTAATAATGAAGTTATGATGATATTGAGTTACACGACAACTAACAGACAATGAAGGCAGTGAAAGATGATTCTTGTTCCTATTTCATTCAAATCTCGCCAAATAATATCAGAGATGTTTGAGCAAGTTCCACCAAGAAATGTTAAGGGAATTCCAACTCATCAGCCCAGGAAGATTCTTCACGTTTTATAAAACACATGCAGAAATGATAGCCAGAGAGCACTTGCTTGGACTTGGGCACAACGAACGGCGAACCGTGTGCTCAAGTAGCGTTGCAGCCGTGGCGAGCAGCCAGCACATCCACGGACCACTCCGCCCAAGTGGTCCGAGAATTGCACTTTGAACCCTCTCAACAACGGGGTTCTCGTCACTTTTGTGACATTTTCTATATATTTCTGGAATCAGCGTTGCGAGCAGATTAAGGATCTGATGATATCTACAACACGGGAAACGAGGTGACACACTGCCTCTAAGGTTAATGACAGCTGTTCAACATAGATTTCTACCTTAAAAAAGTCAACAACCTCAGCGCTGATTCTTCTATCCCTTTCTGGCAAAGAATGTGAGACCCACACGGACACGTCAAGGCTTGCTACATAGACTTCAAAAAAGCATTCGATACCGTCCCGCTCAATCTTCTCTTCACCAAATTACTTATGGTACAGACTGCCTACTTCGATTTCTGCAATCGTTTCTTACTAACCGCTTTTAAAAAGTTAGTGTTAACGGGGAATTTCCCGAAGTCTACTCTACACCGAGTGGGATGCCCCAGGGTAGTTGCTCGGATCCTCGTCGATTTCTTCTTCACATTAACGATCTTCCCGAATGTTTATCTGCAGGAGTCGAACGTTCTATGCCGATGACAGCAAACTGTTTTCTATAAATTCTCATTATCGCATGCAACAGGCTTTAGACGCAGTGCTATCCTGCTCTATCAAATGGGAGATGGACACATCACGCGAAAAGACTACAGTAATGCTTATCGGTCCATATCATCCTAGCCCATGTTCATTCTTTTTGGGTGACACTGAACTAACTTTATCTCATCATGTCTGCGACCTCGGCGACAAATACTCGAGTGCTCTTAATTTCGAACAACATATTGAAAAAGATGTGCAGGTGGCGTGCAAGAAATCCAGTTGCATCTTCAAACCTTTCCGTACAAGTAAATTGAGTTCTCTGTTCAAACCTTCCAAGGTATACGTGGGGCCAATTCTAGAATACGTTACCCTTCCATGGTCTTCCTCTAAACAGTACCTAATTGGTAAGATCGAAAATGTGCAAAAGTCATTCATTATGCCTATTTTCGCGAAAACGTGTCAATTCCATTTATCGTACCAAGAAAGGTTATCGCTTCAATCATGCTCTTCCCTGTTCCTTAGACGCTTGAATTAAATTACCTAAATTACCACTAAATTACTTTAGATAAAAATTATATCATCACTAAATTACCTTAAATTACCACTCCTTACTTCATAAAATCATATTTGCTGAGTTGAATGTCGACTTCCAATCCTTTTTAAGTATTTCCAATTTTCCTCAGAGGACTAGAAGGCATAAATTCAAGCACAACGTAAGGACTGCCCAGATGAAACAGTTTCATGATTCCTTCTTTGGAAGAAGGGCTAGAATCTGGAACGAACTACCATCAGCGGTGGTTCTCTCCCCATCAAACTCATGTTTCGTCAGCAGATTCCTAAAGAGAGAGGTTTCCATTGACATATTTCATGTCATCTGTCTCATCTGAATCTACCATGCTTGTACTTCAGCGTGAGGGAAAAACACCATCTCACCACGAAGACCATGTCTTTAAAGTCGTTGACTGCTTTTTAAAAATGTTTCTGATTTCCTGTCCTTCTCCTATCATGTACTGTTTCACAAGTTACCAGTTTTCCCAAATAATGGGTGATCGCTTTCATTCGACTTATCCTTGGCAGGACTTGCATCTATTTCCTGCAGTTCTCCCGTTTGTGAAGATACATTATTCCACCGGCCAGACGAAAATGTGGACCTTGGCAAGGTTGACGGACCTACTGAGTCGATACGCGGAGCCCTAAGCTAATCCACTGATGGACTTGCGGTTTTGGCGGTGACCACTCTTTCTCGCTCTATGATTCACTCCCTCCCCTCCTAATCAACTATGTATTCTATTGTTCCCATATTCTCATGAATCATTCTCTTCATATCTGCCTCACCATTTCCTTTTACTCTAGAATTTATCGGTGGTGTTCCCCTCAATTTCTGCTCTGTCTGATGTTTATAATAACCGATGATAAATTTCAAATTCCAAATGCAACAACACGATGAAACTTCCGTAATTGTTCTCGAAAACTGGTCTCTGCAAACCTCCTAAGCTCAATCGCGATTTCTAAAGACTGAATATGTGATTGAACATGCCATCAAGGTATGGAACAAGAAATAAGTTATACAGCATTTTGCACAATTTGAGAAGTAACTCTAGGTAGAATTTTGGGATGTTATATAGAAGGAGTCTTTGGGAGTCTTTGCTACGCTACCAAGCTAAGCGGTCGACCATCCCTCCACCAGCACCAGTGATGCTACTCGAGTGGAGAGAAGACTCCGACCCAACACGCCGTCGGCTGGCGCGGGTCGCACGCCCACATTTTCGGCAGCTAGGCTTTATCTCCAAGTGAAAAAGAAGAAGGAAGCGTGCAAAATGAAGCTGGACACCGACGACTGGAGGTAAAATGCCTACTGCTGAACTCTACGCAAATGCTGATCGATTGTAATCGTTCCGTTGCGATATAGAGTTGTAATAAAGATAATAAAGATATAGAAGAAGGGAGGGGGTGGGATACGAATTGAACTGTGAACGATAGCTAAAAAAACAATATGGAGCGTAGAATACAAAACAAATTTTTGGTGCGTAACGCATAAGTATTAGGCTTTGAGCGACCGGCACAAGTTCATGCTTTTTCTTCTGAAACCCCAGCTACATGTAATTTATTCAAGTGCCCCATAAAATCTCACATTCATTTGAATAAATTCTAAAACAAGTAATTTTATGTGGTTTATGCCGGACATACGAAAAACAGCATTTTCTCCTGGGAAATTTCTTTGTTTCTCCACCAAAGCGCTAAGATTAATTGAGAGGAAGTAGATCGTCACTATACTTTCACTATACTATAGATCGTCACGTCACGTTACCAGCGGCACCGTCCAAAAGAGCTATACCAGAGCATCCAGTTACAAATGACGAGTCAAAGGTGATATAAGACCACCCACAGACACTGCCTGTTATAGGCGCTGAGACTCTTGGACTTGTCTTGTCTGTATGCGTAATAAACGGAAATAAAGAAATTGTGAAACCATAGGCGTGGAGAACTTTATTTTTGTGTTCATCGGAGTACCCGAAGGAGTTTCCGCCTCTCCTGCCCTGCTTTGATGCTGTTCCTAGCTCACCGGGGTCAGAGCTTTTTTTTTGGGTGCGAGATACTCGGTGTTCTCCAATACAGGCAACAGATTATAATTGACAGATTTAACCGGGCTTACCTCGGTCGAGCCACTACCGTAAATTGTAGGGCCGAAAACTGTGTTGGCTACGCGTAACCCAGATGGGGTTTCAGTAACATGACTGTTAACTCAGTCATGATAATAATCCAGATCTACCAAAATGCGTGGGATTTGATGTTCTTTACGTATCCTTGGGTATGTCAGGTAAATTTTCGAGTTTCTGAAATTACTGCACAAAATATATAAAAATCCTGTACAAGTTCGTTTTACTTGTTCATCTTTATTATTATATTTCAAACTCTTATTATTGACTAAATGGTGCTTGAATTAACATTTTCTTAACTTTTATTTTCCGTCTGGGTTTGCTCTCCCCCGTTTTCCCACGTCCCCACACTCCCGCCCACTTTGCGCCTTTGCCAATGCTGCCCAGCATTATTTCTGGAGATTTCTGGCAGGTTTGTGTGGTGTAGAGGGAGGAGTGCAAAAAGAGCACTTCAGGCTGGTCTCGCTGGACGTACCTCTTTATGGCTGCTTCGGACGCCAGGCACAGGTGCAACAATTCTGTCACATACGTTATTAAAAAGTACCTGATACACCTGTGGGTTCAGTAATCCATCACCACGAGGAATGTAAAAGCCGGAACCTTTGATATTGTTATGGAGTAGGTATGCCCATTCAGAGGTGCAGATTTGTGAAAAGGAATGATGGGGAGGTTGTGGAAGGGATTCGTAACTGAGGAAAAGATCCGCAAGTTTATGTGAGCCATGTTGATGAACTGGGATACTGCTCTATCCTCCTTTTCTCTGAAGAATAGTAGACATTTTCTCTTTGACTCTTGCACAGGAAATGCAGAGGAAGAGGCATTATAGGCACAAAGCACCGCTGATTGTCCAGAAGTGATAAAAAATGACTCTGCGAGTTTTGAATCTCATTGAAAATCTTATCGTAATAGATCTTAGAGTTGGCAACAGAAGCCGGTGGGAGAGCAAATGCATGGGGATGGCTGGAAATATCTGCGACACTCGATACTGACCTTTCTATAAAACAAAAGCAGGCGGATAGGTGGGATTTCGTATAACTACGAGGCAAATGCTGGCTGCGAATGCTTTCATGGCACGTCAAAAAGAAATCTCCGTCAGAATTGAAATAGTGATGACGAAGAGGCATGAGCCGACTCTGACAAGCTATGTCCGAGGAGCATCGTCGGATTAAATCGCTGCTTCTCCATCCGCATATAAAGGGCATCGTCACTAAAGATGAATTTCCGGTGCTATATATTTTCCATGCACCTCAGGACAAATGAAACTGCATAGAGGAGCGTTTCGAAAGCCGTAAAAAAAGATATTCCCACGAAACAAGAGAACGTTCATTTCCAACGTGGATATGGTCATACGTTGAAAAAAAAAGAAATGAGCAGAGAGAAGCTTCGCGATCTTGGCTGACAAATCACATCTTCTTAGTCATATGCCCCCTCCTCCCTTGCGATCATCCCTTCTCATGACCTCGGAGGGTTACACGCAAGAACGAGGCTTTGTAGCCAACGATGCATTCGAAAATTCACTGCAGTTCTGTTGGAAAGGTGTTAGAAAGTAGAAAGAGTAGAGTAGAACAGTAGAAAGAGAATAGGTCACCATAGGCAGATGCAGGGAGGATTAGTGGAGAAGAGGGTTTGCTCGAGAACGAATCGCGAAGTTTTAATTTGGGGATCTCTTTCTAAAAATTAAATTCTCAGCTCACTTTCACATTATATATGGAAGTCGCCCATTGGTTGAGTGTGAGACGTACGAAATCCTTGATTTTGACTTTTTTTCAGTGAAGAATTCTTATTATAAACATTAAGGAGATAAGTAGCTCGATTTATCTGCGATGAGTATCTGCATTATTCCTCAAAGTTAGAAATTTCAAGCTTTACTTAGAAAGGTGGCGCGTGTGGCGCAGTCGAAGGAACCTCACTGCGCACGCACCCAATCGATGGTTCGATCCCGCCCGTGACCAACCAAGTCATACATCTTTCCGGGGTCGGCGAATTGGTACCAGAGGAGTCCCAGAGGATGATGCACTGACTTGGTTTATCGGTCGCCCCCCGCACGTCACTGCTGTGGTCGCTGCCCACCGGCGATTTCCTCCTGAATTCCTGGGAAACTCCGCCTAAATTGCTCGGAAAAGTGTGAGGAATCCCCCAGGAATTCAGACGGAATTTACAGGAAACTGAGGGGAGATTTAGGCAGAATTCACAAGAACACAGATGAATACGCTCAAATGCGAGACCAAACGTGATCAGCGGATAGAAGTGGGAGCATGACCTAGCTTCACGGGTAAAGCCAGAAACTCCTGTCGTTACAACAAAAAATCTGCCCAACGTGGTTCAACAGGTAGCTGCAGAGGAGTAGCGCAGCACCACATCAATAGCAGGGCTCATCCTGAACCACCCAAGCTCACTTATCTGTAGGAGCTGTTGCTTTGTATTACAGCGAGGTGGTTTTTGTGCCTGTAACATTGGTAAATTTGATAAATTTCGAGATTGATTCCGGTTTTGCAATAGGATGCACAAACGAGTTTAATGCGGCACATCCAAGAACCGATATCAGTGAAAGTGAAATAGAACGTGGAATTTCTCTAATATTTTTTGCACTTGTTTTTACCTCATATTTCTCGTCACGTTCTGCCTATTCTTCTTCCTTCAAAAGCAACTGTCTGAGCCAAACCAGTTTCGCGCATGCTAGTAGGCGCGACGCGAGTTCGGTCTGTCGCGTCGATTTTGGAGGAACAAGTAAAGACAGGGAACGATGGGAATTCACGACGTCGCAGCGTGAAAATAAAAGTCAACTACCAGTGCGCAACCACAACTTGTGCATGCATCCACCCGGGACCCGGCACTCTTAAACAGTTTACTTCTACGCGACGGTACAGTCGCGACGAAGTATAAACACAGCTTCACCTGTAGCACTGCACATGTTGTAGTCATCGTCGCCAGTCGCCTCGCGAAGTACAAACAAAAATTTGGAGAGATCTACGTAGCAAAGAGCTGGAAGAATTTTCGCATGATCTAGTGCTTTCTCAATTTACCGGGAATTTAGGCGAGTTTAGGCGGAAACCGGCGGTCGACCAAATTTAACAGGAATTTACCGGAAATTTAAGCGAGATCCTCCGGTTGTTCTGATAATGCACGATTTACACGAGATTTAGCCGGAATTTACCCGGAAGCCGGCGGAGCTTTTTGAAAAACACGATTTACACGGAGTTTCTCAGCAAATCAGGCGGAAACCGCCGGTGTACAATCACCAGAGTGTATAGGGCACATACGAATCCAACGCCTCCACGGTGCTCAAATGAAGCCGAATGCGTGGCGCGTCCCACGTGACGGGATTGACCAACGCCAACCACTTTATCCTTTACTTAGGAAGAAGTTATGGACGAAAGTTCAAAAGATGATCTCTTTTTTGGCCAGTTTGAAACTGGTAAATTTAATCAATTCATTCTAAATATCCCAGGATGCCCCTACATCAAAGTGGCGCAGACCCCGGTTTTTCTTCCAGCAATCATCCACCCACCCTTCATGTCAGCCCCGCAACAGTGGTGATCATATCCTTGGTTTGAGTTACAAAGAAAAATCCAACTCTTGGGAAAAAAGTTGCTAAAGCCCCAGAACTTTTTGCTATCCAGTAATCTCTCATATCTCTCAGCGCTTTCCTCTTGAAATCACAGGCAGTGCATTCCAAAGCAACAATGGAAAGGAGAGTTACAAACGTAGCTCTGTGTCAAATTAATATTAGCAGGAACTTTTGGTCTCATTTTGCGACCATCTACGTAATACGTAGATCTCTAATTTCTTTCTGCTTCAATCTTCGGGAACTCTTTGATTTCTTCGGAACGTAAAGCGAAAGCCTAGAAATGGTCTAAGAACGTATGTACGAAAGGGAGAACGGAGAGGTGCCCCTGATGCACCTTGCATGGCGATTTCTGCTTGATGCGCAGCTGCTTTCATTCGTGGTAGAGGTCACTGACAGAACCACGCTGCTTTTCCCGCTTTTTTAAACTATAATATAACATTTCTTTTGCTGTTCAAGCTACACACGAGCTGTAAACGAGCTATATAATATAACAATTTGTTTCCAGTTACGCACTACGTGGTGACTCTGCACAATCACTCACGGTATCGGTATTTGGACGACATCATCACGATAAGTCTCACTTCACAGGAAGTAAATTCTAAATGGACAGACGGCTTAGTAATTTTTTCAAGCGATGGACTCACGTTTCAATTGTGTCGGCATTAGACAAATGTCAAGGACTTACGTCATCAATCCTATATATCGCGACCCATTAGTACATAATCCGTTGAACACAGAAAAATTATCTCTTTCGTCACCAATCGGATTTAATATTCGGGCAGAGCACAAGTTAATTCTCTAGATGCACTACTACTACTGGAGCCGGGGTCTTTCAGTCAGGACGTCAGTTAGTATCATGTCCTGGTTGCAGCAGATGATAGGCAACCAGTTGGACTTAGTATTACATGGTTATGTCACGTGACTGTTAGGTGGCAGTATGGTGGCGAAACTTCAGCCTAGTGCTCACCGCGCATGCTGGTGCACACCAAAAATCGGTATTAGATACTTCTACTCTATACTGGTGCAAGTGTTCTGTCGGGCTTTCTTACCCGAAAACTACGTCGTTTTCAAAATTTGCTCCGGGTCACCTCTACTGTGTTTCACCGTCATAGGCCTTGTAACGAGATGCGACTACGAGGTTTCAATATTTCCTTTAAAGCTGCATGTTGGATGTCGACAAAAAGGACAGTTGGCAGAGCATAGTCTTGAGAAGATAAAAAAAACATATATAGAAACTATACAAAAAAACAAATATAGAAAACAAAAAACATATATAGAAACTGTCCTCAAATAAGATGGGGAGTGCCAGTCAGTGATCGGCGCACATACCTTCCCCACTACGAAAGGTATGTGCGCCGATCACTGACTGGCATTCACCATCTTATTTAAGGTAAGTCTGGCAGGGGCCCTCTGAGGATCTTTCTGTCTATTACCTCACTCTGTCAGCAGTTTGAAGGACAGCCCTGTTCCTCAAGCTACTCCAACCTAAGCTGAGTGTGCTTGGTTCCAGCACACTCCACAGTCTTTTCGATATCGAGCGTTATCCTCAAAGAAGTTTTTCCGAAAAACCACTT
>JARK01000450.1:0-12451 GCA_000688135.1 Ancylostoma ceylanicum
AACAACCTCGTGTATGGCTCACATCTTTAGATATTACGATCTAATATAATGCCGAGGTTCAAAGATAGTCGCACAAGGTTTTGAGGTAATTTGTCATTTTCAGAACTAATGAAACAATGTTTCTTTGGATTGGAAAACGAAAAAAAAAGGAAACGGTGCAGTGAATGGAATATCTGTATATATAAAAGTGAAAGTTTGTGTGTGTGTTTGTGTGTGTGTGTTTGTACAGTCGTTCCAAAAAATACTCGCCTCCGGCATCCACCGCCCGTCTGCTGAGCCGCGCCACGGCTCCTATGCATTAAGATACGTGCTGCAACGTGGCTCAGTCGACGCGCAGTTTAGCGTGATCATAATGCATAGGAGGCCGGCGCGGCTCAGCAGACGGACGGTGGATGCCGGAGGCAAGTATTTTTTGGAACGACTGTATGTGTGTATGTTCCGAATAGAAATCGCGGAGAGTGAACCGATCCGGACCAAATTTTGCATGCAGGTTCAGGACGGGCCGGCGGAGGTCATAGGCTACTTTCCGCCGGGAACTATTGATTGATTTATCGATTATATCGATTTTATTGATTTTTCGCTATTTTCGCCCAAGGGTCGCTGGGGACATGTCTACTGGGGTTATCCAATACGCTGAACACGAATATGACAACCATCTTGTAACAAGTATTGATTTATCGATTTTATTGATTTTTCGCAATTTTCGCCCAAGGGTCGCTGGGGACATGTCTACTAGGGTTATCCAATACGCTGAACACGAATATGACAACCATTTTGTACCAAGTATTGATTTATCGATTTTATTGATTTTTTGCAATTTTTGCCCACTGTTCGCTGGGGACATGTCTACTGGGGCTATTCGATACGATAAACACGAATATGACAACCCCATTCCACGAGATTATGGAGTTATCGATTTGGACGATTTCATCTGCAGTTACTTAGTGGTATGTAAAAACACGTCCACTGGGGTTCTCCAACACGACGAACGTTAACATGGCAAGGATTTTAGAAGAATTTCCGATTTACGAGTTTACGAAGAATTTTTGAAAATTAACAAAACAGCTTCTCCTACTTTCTGAGAGGTGAATGAAAAAAGGATTTTTGCGTTGATCATGAAAATGATGAGCACTATGAAAGGATCGTTGGGTTTAACAGTTGTCGTCGTCAGCGTTAAACTGCTGGCAGAAATGAAACACCCGAGCGAAGCCGGGCATACCGTCTAGTTGACGATAATAGAAGAACAAATCCGCAAGAATCTCTACTCAAAGAACAACAGAACAACATAAAGATAGCCACTCTAGATCCACCATTATAGCGTAATTGAGGAGCGCACGTCAAAAATTACGCGGTAATTGCTGCTCGTGAGGAGGCACTGGTCACTACAGGTGCCAAGAGTTTTGAACACTAAAGGCGAAAAAGAAGACATTTTGGAGCAAGGAGTTGCTGATGTTTTTGAGACATTTCACAGATAACATAGTTCTCAGCACCTCAAGAGCATCTGAAGCTCGCCGCAACAGGAAAACAGCAACATTAACATTCTTTATGGACAGCCTGTAGACAGAAGAGATAACTCGGCTAGATCCCCGAAAATCTTCACCAC
Organism: Ancylostoma ceylanicum; assembly: GCA_000688135.1. Taxonomy (NCBI): domain Eukaryota; kingdom Metazoa; phylum Nematoda; class Chromadorea; order Rhabditida; family Ancylostomatidae; genus Ancylostoma; species Ancylostoma ceylanicum. The sequence continues at coordinate 1,604 of JARK01000450.1, forward strand.
CACCTACATACAGTCGCTCCAAAAAATACTTGCCTCCGGCATCCACCACCCGTCTGCTAAGCCGCGCCGCGCCTCCTATGCATTATCATACGTGCTGCAACGTGGCTCAGTCGACGCGCAGTGTAGCCGAAGGCAAGTATTTTTTGGAACGACTATACACGGTCAAGGGTTCGATCCCTCTACGGCCGAATTTTTGCAGAATGTAAATTGTTCATAGCGGCGTCTGCTCTGATTTACTCAACCGATTGTTTTCAAATTCATCACAAAAGACATCGATATGCACCATCTACATGGTCGAGTGTTCGATCTCCTCTGGGGCTTTCTTTTTTTTTTGGTGTAGAATAACGTCCTGCTGGAGTGAATTTGAGATGACCGAACATAGTGCACGAAATGTTTCTCTCGGCTTCCAAAATTGAGTAAGACTGATAAAACATGCGCATAAATACAGTCCTTCTCAAAAAGATAGACGGATTGCGCGTGCGGTTTCTTATCGTCGCGGCTGCAGAATCGCGGCGGGACCTACTCGCCCTCTCACTTATAGCATGCTCTCTCCGCATCCCTCGTTCAGGTCCCGCCGCGATGGTGCAGACGCGCAATCTGTCTATCTTTTTGAGAAGGACTGTATGTATTACCACCAGCAATTCTGCCTTGCCCTGAGACAAGGTTGTAGATGAAAATGGATAGCAGGGGACTTAGTCTACGTTGTTTTTTATTTAATTAGTCGAGGGCTTGCGCTTTCAGGCAATGAGTTTCTTTTTTTTTCGCAATTGTCCTGCTTCCTGGTTCGTTTTAGTCGATAAAAACACGTAAATACCTATTTTTTATCGGGTAAACCTTACTTCCGTAATTCCCTTGCTTAATCTTTTCAGTCGAACGTGGAGATGAGAATGTTCTATACATAGTGGCGGTTGACCCGATACAGTGCTGTGCAACAAAAAACGCTGCCCCGCAGCGGTCGCTCGCCTAAATGCGCTGCGATTCGGCCGGCATTAGGCCAGTCAAGGAGAAAGTGGCCGCGAATTATCTGGCCGGCGATTTTTCTTAGATTTCTTCCTTATTCGGTCAACGCATTTCACATCCCACGAGGGTCCGGCATCTAACGCATGCCGGGCGCAGATAGGTTTTAAAATGTACGAAACGCGGATTAGAATAGAAGCAAGCGCAGTAGAAGTTTCAACAGCAACGGCTCCCTCTGCTCGCAGTGAAACACGCCTTTTCTGCTACCTTGCTAAGATCAATACTGGTTGACTTACTGATGAGGCTCACTACTGCGCTTTCTAAAATCAAAGCTAGTTAACCAACCTACCATTGAGGTTCACTGCTGCGCTAAGCGAACAAGTCACGGTCGACGGTTAACGCACAAGTGCCGTCCTTGCACTGTTCACAAGTGATAACAACCACAATAGAAATCGAGTTCTCCCGATCGGCGAAACAATGACACCGCATGCACAACATTACCGCGGAACCGAGCCGAAAAATATAAGAACGTATGACTGAACATTCATTTCTAGACCCATTGCTTAACCAAACACAGGGATAATGCAGCGCAGATAGAAGAGGTTACAGGAAGAGACGTACACACCCTCAAGGCAAAGAGCGACAAGAGTGTATGGCTTGAAGAAATGGGATAGTCACACAAATTGCGACCTATAACAAAACATGGGATATTCTAGTAAGGAACAACGATCACAACTTGAGTTTGACCCAGTTAACAAAGAAAAATCCTCTAAACAATGATCGTCGATTCCTTCGACGACATCTTCTCACGGAACGAAGGATGCAACAATGAGGAGGGTGATGTCACACGCACAAATGTTGATGTTGACGATGGTGGTCTGCATGCGGCGACAGATACGACAGCTCCCACCTCGAGCTAAAAAGTAGTAACCGTAGCTGGCTGAAGACTCCATTAAAACCAAAAACTTTCCTAGTGTATTTTCTAGCATTATTCATAATGTAAATTTCTTGAGTAAGTGGAATGCCACTCTCTGCACACTATGCGTCGACCGAGCTGATTAATTTGCGAGCCTGAGAACACAACGGCGAGACCGCGTCGCGCGCTTTTATCGCTATCTTGCGCTGCTACAATGCCTATCGTAGCTGGGTTTGGTAGTTTTTCATTGAAATTGATAGTTTTACGAAAAGAAAAGCACGAATTTTCGCCTTGATTAGTTGCTACGGCCTCGCAAGACAGTAATTCTAGCGCGCAGAACGGTCGCGCTGCCATGTCCGCAAGTTCGTCAGCTCCTTCCACGCTAACTGTACATGTTGTGAATTCTCAAAAGATAGAACATATACCGAGTCAAGTCAAAACAGAACTTCACAAACCCCTAGCCAACGAGCGCAAAAACTCGTAACATTGTAGAACTCTGCTGTCCCAATCGTTGACGCGACAGGAGCACCGCAGCAAGTACGCTGTGTCCTGTCGCCATCGGCTCCTTTTTGGTGACGGATGGCGAATTCCATACGGCGGCAGAGCGACACATTGGGCTGGACTAGAGGTGGAAACAAGGCCAAGCAAATAGAAGAGTAAATGGAATCCAAAGACCAAAAAGATGTTAAGGAAGTAAGATATGGAAACGTTAAGAGGAGAAAGCGATCAAAGATCCAAAACACATTTACAGATGCTAACTCTGAAACTTGGATATACCGAAACAGGCGAAGAGCATTTAACAAATTAATTGAAAATACTTGCAAAAAAGAAGAAACAAGCTGAAAAGAAAATGAGGGGTCCCAATGGTCGCCAGCCGCCGCACGAGGTCAATAGTCATCAAAGTCAATGTCGTCAAGCTCGTCAGCCAAGTCGCTCACGAGGTCCACTCGATAACGCAGAAGACCTTAAACAGACTGTTTTAACTAAATAGATCAACTAGATTAGACATGTAGTACAAATTTCAGCATTTTGAAAAGAAATAGGCAGAACTCCGAAACAGTCACTGAATGAGGATTGAAAATAAAGGTTCCAGCTAGATATTCGGCCTCCAGAAGGCACGAGAAGAAAGAGGAAAAATGCAAAACAAGCGTCCGCAGAGATTGACGAAGGGCAATGTTGTATATAACGTGTCTTCAAGGCTCCTCAAACAAGAGGACCAGTGGTCCGCAATTCCTTTTCATCGACACAAAGCACTTGACGAACAAATTGGAGGAACATTTACCTAACACTTGCTCACCAGATTTAACGCCACAAGCACAACGGAATTATTACGAGTGAGCCTCGAATGAGCTGATGAATTTGCGGACATGAGCGTGCACAGCAGTGTGACGGCACCAAATGCTAGAATACCGAGCCTGCGCTGCCATAATTGTTAACAGTAGCGATGTTTAGCTTTTCGTCATGGATAGAATTAAAAAACTGAACATTGCTACGGCGCCACTGTGTACGTCGAAGTCTGCTAATTCATCAGCTCCATCGATGCTCCCTGTATAATGGCGTGCATAACATGTGTGTAAATGAACATGTGCGTCTACGTGTGCATTTTGAAGACACGTTAAAGTTGATATAGTCAACTCCAAATGTCCGTAGACAAGAGTTGGGACCTGCCTTGCATGCCACGCTGAATCCGTGCAGCAGACAGCGAGAGACCCGCGCCGCGGCCCCAACTCTTGTCTACGGACATTTGGAGTTGACTATAAATTGTGATGATAACCTCCTATTCCTCCAAATCCTCGCACAAATTGAGCTCCTTCCTGCGACTTGTCCGTGACAATCTCAAGAGTAGCACCGAAATTCTGAAAAGTAGCAGCATGCGTGCTGTCCAGTACCTAAGCAAACGACTGAGAACGGAATTGAAATTTCCTCACTTTATAGTTATTAGCAAACCACTCAAGAAGCGGCATGGTTTCCACAATTTCCATATCTTGCCCAGTCTCCTTGTCAGTGAAATGGGACTTATCTCGCTCTTCATCTGGTCTTAGGTTAAGAATCTTCTCCTCTGAAGAAAAAAAAAACTGCGGAGATCAGACAATTGACAAGTTATCAATTTGGTCGAATGACATCCAGAACAAATGTAACTTTCAGCAATTGTAAGCACGAACGAAACTAAGCCTAAGACATATACTTACAATGTTACCTACCACCAGCTGCGTTCTTGAGTTTGTAGCGGATGATGTCAAGATTTTCCCAGCAAATAAGCGTTTCCACCGCACCCATCTCGAGAGCTTGTAGCGTGTCCTTCACACCAAACACATACTTGCCAGTGTCCTAAACATTAGCGATCCCGGATGATACAGTTACGGTTGAAAGAGAAGAAGAGAGCTAAAATTAATATACTAATTGAATACAAGCAGAAAAGACCTACTTGGCTAATTTCATCAAAGTAACCTCCAATTAATTTCTTCTCTTGAATAAATTTGACATTCGCCAAAGCATCAGCAGCAAGCTCAATAGCCTGAAGGGAAAATTGCAAAATCCCCTTCGAAAATTTATCATTACCTAGTAGGGAATTTCTTCAACAAAAAAAAGAGACGAAACAAACCTGATTAAATCCGTTTTCACCTCCATAGGAAATGTCTACCGTCTTGACCATCTTTGCTTGAAGCCTCTAAAATTAAGAAGCAGATCTAATCACCTGAACGGTAACACAAAAGAAAAAGAATCGCATAGATTTTTGGTTCGAACTAATATAATAGGGTAATAACAGAGCCTTTCCTGTGAATTTTCTGAACACAATCTCATGTCATTTTTAATACTCGGATTTCCAAACAGGATTTCTCTTCCCTCTCCAACGTAAATTTCATGCGTAGAAACCCAAAACGTTCAAGAGCTTACCTGGTCAAACATGTCAGACTGTCCCAGTTCAGTTTTGAAGTCAGCGCTACCAGCCAAAATTAAACCAGCGACTGTTACCTGGAACCTCATTCACATTAACGGAAACTTCAGAAGACTGTGATTTCTTATTCCCTACCACGTTAAACGCCCGTAATTACGAATACGCAGCGACAACTGCGAATTCGTGTCCCATATGTCAACGCCGTAGGATGGAAACTATCAGCTAGGGATGAGATTTCTATAGTGTTAACGAAATAATATATTAACAGACTTGTTGCCAGCTGATTGTCCCATCCGCAAACGTTACGAATAGTCGTACCACAGGCTTTCATCGACCGCAATGTGCAGGTTGGTGCAACACATGGGCCACTCGAGTTAGTATACCTTACATACAACTTTCAGCAAAAAAAACCTTGTCGTTCTTGATGAACATCTCCACAGCACATTCGGCAACCTTTCGGACATAGTTGTGTCGTTTTTCCATTCGAAGGCGAGCGAAACGTAGGGCTGACTGTCCTCCTCTACCTAAACATGTACGATGATCAGCCTGCTTAAAACCTAGTAAATAAACACAACGAAACGGGTACCGGACTAACCATGCTTTTTGGGTAAATCGACGGTGAACTTATGCAGAACCTCACGAGTATTCCCTTGCAGGGTTCCAAATAGGGTTCCATTACCATCCATGATAATAAAACCAAACTTATTATCATCCGCCAGGAGACCTAGAAAAACAAGTGTGTAAACCACCACAACATAATCTGCAGCATCTGTCCGAGCTCAAGTGAGAAACTCATATTTTTCTGAATTTAATATAGCCTGCAAGAAGAGGCCTACATCTGTTGAGAATAAAGGAAACACCAATAAAAAAAAACAAACCTTGAAGTGCCTCAGTATGGAACTTATTGTCACAGAGATAGAGTGAGGTATTAATTGGCTTGAAGGGCTCGAAATCGATGTTGACCTTTTTCTCCTTCCCTTCATCAGTGACAATTGTGCCGCAATAGACAACAAGCCCATTGGGAGGAACTAAAATAGGATTTGGAGAAAAATACTAGAATTATAATACCATCAAAACAAGCACTTAATTTGCAGCGGAAACATAAGTTCATCAATTAAGAGTTTAACTCATAAATGCCTTCTTGTGACGTGTTGGTTAGAGGGTATAATCATAAAGAAATCGAAATGAATAACGTAACGCTACAAAAATAGTGTTGCTATATGAAACAAGTTTCATCTTGGTGATCAGCATGTGAAATATGTCGCCATTTGACATCTCACGCGCTTATCGTTTGCATACAAATTCTATGCAACTTCACAATCAGACTGAGTTACACGTGGATGCGAGCAATACTTACTGGCTTTTTGATAAAACCCACTTATCTAAGAGTAAGTCCGTCATTCATTTGACATCGATAGAACTTCGATATATGACCTTCTTGGTTGGTTATGAGGTTTCAGTTGACAAAACAAATTTTCAAGCTTCAAGCAAAACATAGTTATGTGACCAGTGCTAGAGTCTCAAAAGCTGCCACAAAACCAAATTTCAATCGTTGTTTGCACTATTTCCAAGTCAACACTTCTCAGCATGAGGAGTTGTTTCCTGGTCGATGTTACCCAAAACATTTCTAAGAAATTCGCTGTGTGCTCTAAAGGGCTTCTTGATATAGGAAAGTATGGTCCACGATAGATATGCAGTAATGGATGGCCGTACCTTTGCTGTAAAGCTTCAAGCGCCCTTGCACAGAAGTGATTGCTCCAAGCACAGACAACCTGTTCACGCGTGACTTGATGTTGGAGGCTGTACCGTATTCATCAGCAAGCATCTTCTGGACTCGCGCAATCTGGTCTCGAGGAGGGATGATTAATGAAATCATCGAAGTTCCGTTTCTGAAACATCCTTGACATGGTGACGGAAGATTTGAATTTCTTTGAAGTAATAACTAGGGTAAAAAAAGCAAACCCTCGAGCGAGCTCCAAACTCTTGATGAGCCTCTTGATTTTCCACATTTCAACATTTCGATCGGCCGAATCCTCAACACCGGCGACAGGTGGTGGAGCCGACATGATGCCCGCTTAGCTTACCAACGGATGAGGAACTCGTCTACAACAGGAAGAAAACGATATAGGAATGAGTGATGTTGTCGAATACAGGGCTGGAATTCATAATAGGTTAACCACGAAAAGCGATGATGGTTAGTGTGAATGGATACTGCATAGAATATGTTATGTTAGGACGCAGAGAACATGGAAATTGATTTGCTCATCTGGTTTTGTTCGGTTACTCGTTCATGAATTCCAGCCTAGGTCCGCAAATGAAAAAACAGCACTAGTTCAACTACTCACTACAACATGTATTTGTTCTCACGAAAACTCTCTAGAAAAGCTAACAAGGCAAAGCGTGTTAAAAATTCGTACAGATAATTTATTAAAGGGATGATGATTTTTAAACTTTTAAAATATGAGTTGCAGGACCTGGCCAATCAGTAATGGAATATAATGGTGGAAGGAAATGAAAAACAAGGGAAGACCACTTCGTAGGGACCAGATTTAGCTCATGAATAAAATGGAAAAGCTAAAGGATCGCTTACTTTGATGATCCTGCGCTAGTAGTCTCCACTAGAGCAGGATCTACGACACAAAGTCAGGAAAACGAGCAGAATTTATCAAAAGTTTAAGATAAAATCATTGGTATCCCCCAGATTTCATCGAAACTAACACAATACAAGCATTTCCCTCCAACACTGCGTGATTTACGCGAATCAATCGGAATTTAAACGAAAGCTGAAGGAATTTCGTGAGATGCACATCTAATATTAAAATCGTTCGAAATTCATCTGGAAATACGGAGCAGGTAGTCAATGGGGTATAAAGATCAACAGCTGCAATCTATTATACTTGTAATTACAACATAACTGTAACTTAATTACCAGTAAAAAGCCGAATTTAAGAGGAAACAGCAACGATAGCATTTCGTGCCCAACAGCACCAGTTGTTGTCATTCTCAACCTTGCCGCAAGTACAAAAACTGCTCACTAACTATAAAATGTGGATCGTAGGACTACAACAACGACAACGATTGAATATCCGTTAAGGGACTCCCTTCTGCCTAGAAATAACCCCTAGCACGGAGCATTTCTCGCATCTAAGTGAGGATTTGTGTAAGCCTAGCAAAGGTACAGCGCTAGTTCCAACAAAGGAAGGAGGATAAATGCAAAACGTACAAAAACGGCTATGGAAACGAACTACGTTGCACTGGATAAAAAACTGTGCGAAAATGATTCAACTGAGCCGGCACGGGACAACTCGTCCGCGCACTTGGTGCTGCTCGAGCCACGCCCATTGGCTAACTGCTCAAATGTCACTGCACTATCACTAGGCTTTCTTCTGGTTCATGTTGGTTCAAATTCTTTTTATTTGTCCAGTGAGCTTGTGCCTTTGGCAGCTTCAAAGTCCTAGTTTCACCAAATACGCAGCTGTTTTGGTGAAGAATGGAACTGTTTATCAGCATGCAGCAAATTACTAATGCTCAACTCCGCATTCCGATCAATAGCTGCACATTTTCATGTCTCGGCCTCTACTCCTGCAAATCTCGCTATGTTCATTGATGTGCTGACATCCATCTATTCCAACCCAAACCTATGCTCCTCCCTCCTGCTGGAGGCATTAACAGCTTGAAATCTAGAAAAAAACAATGCTATCACATGGTTTGCTGCCCTCCGCGTCAACGTTTATTCAGCCGCACGGATATCAACGGGAGTAGGCGGGACCGCGCGAGGACGAGTTTCTCGTTTGCGGCGTTGTTCTCCGGGTCGTGGTACTGTAGTTTGCCTGAAATTCAGTGCCGTGTTGGAGAGCAGCCAACTTCTCGAGTGACCCGAGGTTCTGCTCGGAAGGCATACTCACCATGACGGATTCGCTTCTGCCCTGGAGGCCATGCCAGGGCTGCTTTGGCTTGACCGTGGTCACTAAGTTATCTGTGCTTGACTTACGCAAGATCGAAGGTGAATCCACCCTATATCGCTACAGATTTCGCACTATTTTCGACCTAGTACTTGTTGGATTACTGTTGCCCAGTATACAACAGTTGCCAGTGGAGCTCCCTTTCCGTCATAGTTGCTCCACTCCAAAATTCCTGAGTAGAGACTCAAACATGCATGTTTCACAGTTGATCATAGAGCAAAACACGGGTTCTGCAGCTGCCCTCGTACAAGAGACGGAAGATGGCTTCCAGGGTGACACCAGGTTGCGAGGTTTTGGCGCACCAGCAAATTGGCTATAGTCTTTCCAAAAAATACTTGCTTCCCGCTAAACTGCGCGTCGACTGAGCCATGTCCTCAGACATTCGTGGGGGTGGAATGCAGGTGGAAATAGGTCCACCTCCAGTTGTACCTGGGGGTGGACCCAAAATCGTGGGGCACCTACCCCCGACAATTGAAAGACAATCCCCCACGTGCCCTCGCAGCTGTCCCCCGAGCGCATTATTGGGTTCCGGCGGATGGGGGGAGGACCAGGGTTGTGCACAGCACGCTCTGCTCTTCTTGGACATCCAGATACGCTACCCCAACTCAGACATTCGTGGGAGTGGAATGCAGGTGGAAATGGGTCCACCCCCAGTTGTACCTGGGGGTGAACCCAAAATCGTGGGGCACCTACCCCCGACAATTGAAAGACGTTCCCCCACGTGCCCTCGCAGCTGTCCCCGGAGCACGTAATTGGGTTCCGGCGGATGGGGGGACGACAGAGGTTATGCACAGCACGCTCTGCTCTTCTTGGACGTCCAGATACGCTCCCCCAATTCAAAAAGTGGGCGGAGCGTTTGGGGTCCTACCTGCCCATCACCCCCACGAATGTCTGAGTCGTCGCACATATAGTCAACTCCAAAAGTCCGTAGACAAGAGTTGGGACCGCGGCGCGGTTTTCCTCCGTGTCTCTGCCCTGCATGCCCCGCTGAATCCGTGCAGCAGACAGCGAGAGACCCGCGCCGCGGCCCCAACTCTTGTCTACGGACATTTGGAGTTGACTATATGATAATGCATAGGAGGCGCGGCGCGGCTCAGCAGACGGGCGGTGGATGCCGAAGGCAAGTATTTTTTGGAACGACTGTAGATTCTACAAGTTTCTGGAGTGTTAGGGACGAGGATGCATGAAGACCATTTGCCAGTGAAAGTAGTCATCGTCGTTCCCTCGAATGTGCCTGGAAATTCTGCTCTTTACTCATCCTTGACATGAGGATCCTCTCCTTTCTCGGCCTTATTGCCCGCCCAGTCTCTAATGCTTTTTAAGGAGAGGTGCCTTGTGCTACGGTAGTTTTCGCAGATTGTGAGGCTATTAAAGGCAGCACTCGCGGAAATTTTCATGCTCAAGATTTCGGTGAATTTTGAGGTTATCACAGACGATGAACTCATAGGCAATGATGAAACAGCGTGAAACACGCCGGAAGACGGGAAATGAAGGCGCTGTTTTCATGCGTTCAAAGCGCGGACGAGTTTTCCGCTGAGGGTATACGCGCGTAACGCCACGAAGTCCTATGGATGGTGCGTATTTCATACACTACACTACATATACTGCTCTACGCCATATGCCGCACTAGCTCTAGCTGGCGCTTCGAGCCGGGGAAAACTCGTACAGGCGTGAACACGGCCAGGCGGGTTCACGACGTCAGTTCGATTTTCTCAGCAGATAAGCCATTATTGTTTGTGTTCATTTCACATTTATGATGTGCTGAGTCTGTACTTCACCACACACACATTAGCTCCGAGTCGAGGATTTCCGCGGGTGCTGCCTTTAAAGACCCGTCTGTCATTCGTGCAATAAAAAACGCTGTTTGTTGTGTTCTGACCGTCTCTTGTGAATATTTCAAAAAAGCTTTCGACCCCCTAGTCTTCTTGCGCCCCAACAACGTCAATCACTATTGCACCGTCCCAGTGGTGGCAGCACCACATCACTAGTCAACCCACTTTGATAGGTGTCACTTTAACCGTTGATTTTATAGTGGTTAACGCGTACATATCAGCATGGGCTAACCAATGATGTGACACTGCCAACATTGCAGTGGCAGTGGCGGACGCAGGACCCCC
>JARK01000450.1:13173-27796 GCA_000688135.1 Ancylostoma ceylanicum
GCTCACTTTCTGCTCCCGCCACTGTGCAATGGGTGTAATCATGATTTGACATAGTAAGACGCGTTTACTGTATAAACTAAATACGTATTACTGCCACAACCCATAATCGGTTGGGGCCCCGTGAAAACGTTCATTGGCCATTTCGGAGCATTTCACGTATATCAGTGGAATCAATGCATCGAGCTGGGCCAAATTCCATAAACTATTCAGAATTGAAGTGAGGTGAGTTACATTAGCCTGACTGCCTAACAGAGCTTGAACAAAACAAACTTATTTCCACCTTGATAGATTCGTATAGATTCTTGAGGCTATTAAGTCGCTCTAGCAACCAAGCGCATTCACCGGGTGGCGGATGGTTGTAGGGAGCAGCGATATCCTACGCTATCTGCCAGTTCAGTCAGCCTGGGCGCAGAACTCCCTAAGCTGACGACGACGGCAAGAGCGTCGATCATATAAGATCGGGAATGATCCGAGCCTGACGTCTTTTTGTGGTGATGTCGACGGCGCCGCCGTCAAAGAGAGCGACGTCGTCTGTTCGAAGGTGGAATGCGACAGGTGCTGTATTCTGGCAATAGAGGGAATGCGAACCGCCACCGCTACGCGTCCGCACCGACGACGTTCACAACGTCGTCGATGGCTCGTCAGTGGCTCTGGAGTGTTGAGCATGGGGTACGGCCGGCCTTTGCAATTGGTCAATTTATCGAGATGGCCAATCGCAGAGCTTGGCTGCTCTGCCTTTTCCAGGTATAACGCTCCAACGTAACTTATCTGCATAGACGTTGTCTATAATTCTTCTGAAGGTAACCCAGAGACTTCCATAAGAGCTGTTATTACTCTTTGATTCATTCATGCTACGTATAGCCTAGAAGAGGACATTTTTGTGTCGAGAGGTACACACAAACATGAGTGAATAATAATAATAATCTATTACGTTGAGGTAGTCGCGAAAAAGACAATAGCATCATCAGCTACAACATGCAGTCATCAACTGTAGCATAGAATAACGATTGTTAATTATTAATTAGTTTGATATTTGTCATCGACCTTACGCTGTTCATTCTCTGCTCATAACTTCTGCCCAAACATTCACCATGGTAAAAAAAGATGGTAAAAATCATATTTGGGCCTAGATGAAGACCGTAGAGTTGAACAGAGGGGGGCAGGGCTTGTCGTGAGAGGCTGCTCTGTAAATCACGTAATCACCTCTCACGACAACATCTGCTCACCTCCGTTCAACACAACGCCTTTGGAGTCGACCGTAGAATTTACATGTATCTGAGTCAATCAGAAACCAAGGGAAGAGGAGGCGCTGCAGCTCCGTCAAACTCCTCTCCAGGTCTTTCGTGGTTTAACATTCGAGTTTGTGGCATGATCGAACTGAATTGTTTGAATTCGAATATACAATATTTATTACGTTATTTATTCCTAGACCTAGTCAAAAGGAGTTGACGGGATTTAATTCTAGTTCCTCGATCTATTTACTGTTTTGTTTTAGTGCGCTGATGTACCTTCAGTACTTTAGCATTTTTAGTTCCTCCACCTCATTTCTAGGATATCGGGTTGTGTTGCTAGTACAAACATTACATTAGGAAATTTTCATCATGCTTTCGCTATTTTTAGTGATTATTCACAGTTTTCTGAACTCCAAGAGCAGATATCGAGTACGCCCCACCAGCAAGGAACAGTGCAGGTCCATCAATTGTTATTTAACGTTTTTACCTTGTTATTTGGACCTGTCCTGCCCCTACCAGTTTCTGAGAAAACTGAAGAGGACAAGTTTCTCAGCTGAAAGGCAGGACACTCCTAATACAATTTGCGATCGGGGAGGCAGATAGGCCTCGATATATTACATAGAGGGGTCGTTGTACATGATGGGAGTTCATGCTTATCAGCTGAATGATCGCATCTCGAAAGCCTCCTACTGCTGTTTCACGGGGAAGCACTGACCTAATCTTTCCCCTTTCGACCCTTCGTATAACAAAGTCCGAGTGTTTGTTCCATGCTGAACGAGATTGTTGTGAGTGCATCCAAACGTTGCTGTTTTTGTGCGCAGATCGCTTTCACTCGTCCTCGCCTTTACTGGTTTTTGTTGGCGACCAAGATACCGGTAGTTGACTGGCGAGTATGCTGCTGCTTGCGCTCTCATTTCACCAAGCATACCCGTCTGTCCATATTCGCTTCATTTTCATTTTGGGCTTTTCCGATTCCTTTGGAGGTCGATCATTTATGCTAAGGTGCTTCCCGTGTCCAGAATTTAATTACTCTCCCTGTTTTTTTTTCTTTTTTTAGTAGCATTTGTGTTACTAAGACGCTACTCCTTCACTACTCCTTCCCTAGGTATAATATGATAATTTAGTTCACAATGCCTTCCGCTTCCTTATCGAACCAAGCATCTTCATCTCAGGAACTTTCTGAGGTAAACCTCTTCTTTTTTTGACAGCGATCTCCACTGTTGGCATCTACTGGATAGGTTTTCTATGGTTGTCGAGATATTTGTTTCAAATTATCGCGGGATTCATGACCCCCCCCCCCCCGGGGAGAATGTGGCCTTTCCACTTTCCCGGAATGAATTTTTCATGGGCAAGAATTACAGAACTCCACTATTCTCGAGATTTTTCTCTACCTTCTTTCGATGGAATTCATGGCTAAAATGTACAGAATCTAGCTGACGAACTCGTCGACATTGAATTTTTGCCAGCGCTTTTTCAGAAGTGATCATGAATCTCACCGGAGTTTGTAGTTTGTAGCTGATAAGCAACACTCACGACACTGTTGCTCAGAATTGCTACAAAACATTCTATCCTTTCACTGAACCTTTGTCGCCAGCAGAATCAAATTTGATTGAGGAATCACTTCATTAGGAGCCAAATTGTAAGAAAATTCCTGCTGTTTTCTCGAAATTTACCCCCTACTCATCGCAGGGGATGTACATCCCCTACCCTCAGAAAATGTTCTCGCTTCGTGAACATCAAAGAGGAGCGCCCGTGGTTCAACACTTCGCTCATATGTGAGGGATCCACAAGAGATTCCTTATGTGGACAATCGTGCTTGCAGCGTTTGAAATGACTCCAGTACTTGACATCCTCACTGATCCCCTTCCCTCCCCTGCGGGGATGTTCATGCATACGGGCCAAAATGAGCCGAAATGTGGGCTTATAGCATTCTCAGAAGTCGCTCGGCAACATAGTGGTGAACATAATAACTATGCTGTCAGATATGACCAGTTATTTTAAAAATGGCATTGGCGAAAAAATTGTGGCGTCGTCGAGGTCGCTTTATTCTTTCGTTGACCTCGAAACAGCTGAATTGACTGCACCTTTGGTCTCGACACCATTGACGATCATTAGTTGAGACTTCAAGTTTACGCAACCTGCGAGTATATGCGTGTACATTTTATCGTGTTATTCCATTTGCTGCATAAACTATTGAGCCTATCACCTGTTTATTTTGGAGTGACCTGTAATGAACAGCGTTGAAGGCTAACCAATGGATAAATGAACTTCAGCACAGCCCTCCCTCCTTCCTCCTCCTTCTCCTTCATACGGTTATAGCAAATGCGCAGAATAGAAATGTGAATTGACTGGTTGCACACAGTGATCTGCCTATCAGTTTAGTCTCTAGGGTGCAAATAATTTTTGTCAGTTCTTAGGAAGCGGATAAAAGCTGGAAGTCAAAGCAAGCAGGGTTTGTACTCTGGGGAGTAAGCTTCAGGTAGCAACACACCAATTTCCGCAGTGCTTACCATCTTTATCAATATCACTTGCAACTAGACCAGTGATCAGCATGTCAGGGGGGTGCTAGAGATAACGGTCAAGTATGATTCGCAGGCTGTGATAACAATGCGTGGGTAATAGTTGTGAAAGTCCAGGTTCATCCTACCGCAGCATATATGCCATGTAAAATTTTAGAATATTAGTAGTGGAAAGAGTGATTAGAACTGATGGTCCGCTTCCCCACTTTTTAGACGAACCAGTTTCATTAATCGGTCCTTTTGAGGTTCGTCAGGAGGTGAGAGGACCGATTAACATGAAAAATCAGTGGAGAAAGTCAAGAATAGTAAATTAAGTGGAAAAAATATCAAAACTCATAAAAATCGTAAAGCCAGAAATAGATATAGGATCAGGTAGATGATTTGTCTTCTACGAGAGTATGCAGAAGATGAGTTAGTCTGAGATTAGTGACGACCATGCTAGATCCTAGAGCATATTCTTATACCTATGCACGATTTTATTCACACTGCCAACTATGTATGGAAAAAAGAATTGAAGGCGAAATAGCAAGAAGCACTATTTGGTCACACTTTTCCGAGTCAAAAAGGCATTTGTTCCGCAGTTGCGACAACAGCGAGTCTCTCTTATCGTAGTCAGAACATCATTTGTCTTTGTGCTCCCTAACTCAAACAAATACCTGTTTGGAGTGCGTTAGAAAGTAAAAAGAGTCTTGAAGCACACGACTCAATCTAATCTCTGCTGCACACATATGTTATCAACTTCTTCTCCGTCCTAACTGCGCAACTATAGTCTTTCTCAAATTAATTGTTCCACTGTGCGCTCAAGAAAAAAAAAAGTGAGGGATCAAAAGAAGGATGCGGCAAGAACATGTTCCACGTGAGAATGTCGAGTAGATTTGGCTCCGCTTCTCATGCCACAATGCGAGCAACATCCCCCAACCAATTTGACACGGGCTGTAAATAGCGGTTTCGACATAAGAAGACCCACCCAACGAAATCTCAGAATGTGTTTTCACTGGATAAATCTGTTGTCATTTGCATCACTACTTGTATTCTTTGCAAGTGACGTTGACAAAGAGACAGCAGAGCGTCAATTGACGTGGGAATCAATGAATCCCACGTCCATCGCTTTTCTTGATAGAGGTTATGTGTCTGAGTACTGTACACTATGGTCTGCATAAGATTTGCCATGCACTCTATTGCATTTTGCTACCAAGTTTGCTGAAACCCTGAAACCATCACACAATCGTTGATTTCTCTTCCTGACTCCTGCATTCCGCACTTTCCTCCGTCTCAGAGTGTGCTGATGATTGAACTGAAGCATTTTGCGTAGTGTGTAGTCTTATCACTCAGGCCGCCTAACGTCGCTACAACGGCCCTGAAGGCGCCACATCGTCATCACTTTCTTTTATTGCCTATCTTCAGCATAGAAAATAAAATAATTTCGGTACATCTTATGTTTGACTCGGTGTTTCTCTCAGCAGGAGTCATTTCATTTAATGGACCGATCCTTTTTTTTCAATGGCAACAGTTTGGATTGATCGAATTTTGAATCACTGGTAACAGCGAGTTCCAGAGCAACAGAACGAGTGCTTTACTTCTCTTGATAGCTAATAGGAGCACAACAGGGCCCATATCCAATATACTTTATCCAGTCCGATAAACACGGTCTAGGGGATATATTACAGTAGTTTCGAGAATCTGCTATCGAATAAAAACATATCCGTGGATATGCAAATCCACTCGTTTCACTGCAGGTTATCTTTATCCGGTCGATTTTCATATGATAACAATCCATGCTCTACTCCTTCTTCATTTTTTGTTTACTCTCACCTGAGGCACCGCACTTGCGCCAAGAAATGAGCACGTAGATGGATGAGTTATATTGGATAGCAAAGTGAATAAAAACCAGTTGGAACGGATATATACCCGCTGTGTTTTCCCTCCCACGGTCAATTATATTGGATACGACTCCAGAAAGTTGCGCGATCCTGGTGGCTCTACATGTACACCTTGATATCGAGCTGAATTGCACGAAAAACTACCCAATTTGTTAACCATCGGGGACAGAATGCTTCTGGTAGTAATACCAACGGCGGGGATTGGGCGACAACAATGGATTTGCACCGTACAGGAAGCAGAGTCCAGGGCCTGGATGCATTGTTGAGATTACCCAAGATAACCTTTTTGACACTCAGGTTGACGATGGGTAATTGCGGGGTGCGTTAACATGCTTACCCTAGACAATCTCAACTATGCGTGCGGCCCCAGGTGTATCATCAATGGGTGATCTGCATCATACAGTGGGTGATCTCATACTCCTGAGGGTAAATACCTTGATGAGTGCCGGGATAAGGGTAAATTTGTGTACGCTAGCACTTTCAGCATGGATAGTCTAAATGATACATCTGGGCCCAGATTCTATTGCGGAGAAAAATCACTACCTGGTACATGTACACATATATGTATAATACTTCCGGAGTATATGGAGTATAAACTAGCGCCCACAATCTATAGGGAAACTCCTTTGCTTCCTAGGTTTCAGACATGAACGTAAGCTCTTGCGCATACATATACGTAGACAAAAAGCAGCGGAGTGGATGCGAAATCATTCCATCTGTTGCCCATAACTACATACAATTTGATTTGGACTAATATTTTGATTAGGTAGATGGATTTAAACCCTAGAAGGAGTCTTGATCAAATCCATCTAGCGTCTAGTGATTTTCTTGCTCATTATACAGAATATCTGGTAGTTTGCTGTGCAAAAAATTTCGATGGTACATTGATTCCCAAGGTCATAGTTTATCAATTTGCTGACCTCTCGCCAGTGGAGGACTTCATACTCTTTTAATTTTTTTTTAGATCAAGGATTGTTCAGTTTCTGAGTTTAAAGGGACAACTGCGAATCCTCCTTTGTTCCATTCTTCCTTTTGATTCTCAACAAGATGGCGAACATGTTATTGTCTGTATTTTCTGAGATATTTTACTTATTGACACGCTAGCTGCGATCTTCACAGACACAGTTAGTCATGGAAGGTGACTATTACAAAAACGTTCTATTCCAGCAACAGCAAACATGAACGTGTTCTCTCGACAACAGCCATGATCTCACTCATCCATTCTTGGAATACTTTGTGACTCCACCAGGCTTTGGGCAGGGAACGTTTTTTGCTTAGCACTCCAGGTGCCACCGCTACTGTTAGACTGTCCAAGATTAAAGTAAAAGCGAATCACCCAGCACCTTTCTTTATACAGTAATGGTCCCATATTCTCATGGTTACCCACTGCCCATTCCCAACTGATCCTGGATGTCAGGATATTAGGATATTACGGTCCTTGTTCTCCCCCTCCCTTGGTTACTCACTTCATCGTTCCCAATCATATTGTTTCTCTGGTCACTGCATGTGAAGCTTAATTTCTTTTTCAAGTTTGACGCCTCTATTTGGCTTGTGCTCCTTGACTGTATCAATAAATGGACGTAGCCAACAATTTCTCACTAGGTCTATGAAGAATCCTTCTTTTCTTAAGAAATTGGAATGCAGTAGTAGTTGGGCAGTCATCTCCCGGTTCTTGCTGATTCAGCGCGATCTTCGCTTCTGCGACCAGCGTTCGTTGCCCTCATCAACTTATCGATGCCTTTCATGTGTGTTTTGCTGTTTATCACTCATCGCCAGCGAAGGCCACAGTTCCAATGCTCGCCAAGGCCGACCGTCATTGTTTTACCCCTCCTTTGTCTGAGTTGACCATAGCATAAGCGCATTGTTGCACTCCTCACTTCTCAATTTCAGGAGCTTCCAAGCCCGTGTGGAAAGATGGGTTTCCCAGAGGTGAGCAGCTACAAACTCCGAGCTTTTCGTTCGCTATGAACTCTTTTCAGATTATATCTCGTCAAAGACAATTCTTCCGTAGCGGGAAACCGGCTAGCATAGAGCACAGGAAGGAGCAGCTGCTCATCCTACGCCGGCTAATCACTGAGAATTCCGAGACGCTCTGCGAAGCCGTCTACAGTGATCTGCGAAGGGTAAGTTTTTTTGACCAAGCAGCATTTCTATCCTTTTCGACGCAAATCTTCACACCGACAATGGCTTAAACACTCTTTTCTTTCTCTTAGTAAGCTTTTGATTTTTTATATTCATCTAAAACCAAGGAGATTAGTGAAGAATAGTGAAGCTCAATGATTTTACTACTCAAAAAGATAAACTAGGAAGAAATTATAGTTTTTTTTTAAGCTGGGACAAGCCTTTGTTCTTTTTGTTGCCGTGGTTGAGTGGATTTTCGAAGATTCCGCTTCAGAATCCCCAGACTACACATTTCCTGGAAATTGCCAATGCTATTGTGGAAATCGACTACATGCTCGCCAATGTTGATGAATGGAGCAAGCCTGTCACAGTAAGTTTCTCGTTTCTTCACTCCATGATTATGTTGCTTTCATCTGCCTTATATTCATTTGGAACACGATGATTGAATTCAAAATTAGGCAGGGAAGACGAGAAGTTGTCCTTAGTATTTCAAAAGATTTTTCCACTATGCCTGTCCCAAACGTTTTACAACCTATTCTACAATAGCATACCACCAGGGGGTTCAGAAATTTATAATGATGTGGATGCTGTTTCGGCTCAGTACAGTAGCCAAATTCAACTCTGGAGATGTATACTACCGAAGAAGATCCTCTAAAACAATTCTAAAGTGGCCATCCAAGTGGAATTGATTAAAGTTACCAAATTTTGCTCAAATTTAAGTGGGTTTTGCGAGGTATTTTAGTAGAATAAGTTTTTCAAGCCAAACTAAGCCGCTCTAGGCGAGTCAAAAAAATTCTACTTACAATTAATTCTCCACGGAGCGCATCGCGGCAGATGAGGAAGACGGTGAGACCAATTATCCCTCCCTTGTCAGATGTCTTTTTTCAGGTGAAGAAGACGTTTGCAAACGCTTTGGACCAACCAATGCTTGTCAAGGATCCGCTGGGAGTTGTGCTGATAATATCACCGTGGAACTATCCCGTGTCGATGATCCTGCTTCCTCTAATTCCAGCTATTGCTGCAGGTCAGGAAGAAACGTTGGATTACCAGCTCCTTGCTGGAAATAGGTGTCTATCCAGGAGCTATTCTCTGTGATATACCTCTACTACGCACATGAAATGCATTTCAATTACGGTCCCGCTTCGATCTGCATTTCTAGCAACTTTGTTCAGGAAATACCGTTGTGATCAAGCCATCCGAGGTCTCAGCGAACACCGCCGCAGCCTTCGAGAAACTCGTGTCAAAATACTTTGAACCAGTACGTACACATGAGTATTGCTGTAGTTGATTTGCTACTCATGGGCAGTTTTTCTAGGAAATGGTAACTGTGGTTAACGGTGGCGTGGAGGAAACGACGGAACTGCTGAAGGAACGTTTTGACCACATTCTCTACACTGGTTGCCCTCCTGTGGCGAAGATCATCATGACAGCTGCTGCTAAGCATCTGACCCCTGTCACGCTGGAACTGGGAGGAAAATGGTGATTTTTTTATTTTTTGTTCGGAGACAAGCGTGCTCAGTTCCTATTCCAAGGTTTTAGCCCCGTCATTGTGGAGGACGACGCAGACATCGAGACGTCGGCTCGGCGCATTGCCTGGGGAAAATGGCTCAACTGTGGGCAGACCTGCTTGGCACCAGACTACGTGATGGTTTCTTCTGTTAGCAAACCTAAGGTGAGCAGCAGCATTCCCAGAAAGGTACAAATACAGGTAGCAAGCACGAATTTAATACTCTTACAGCTGGTTGATGCTCTTCGACGATACATTGGTGAATTTTATGGAACTGATATCAAAGCCAGCAAGGACTACGCGAGAATCATCAACGAAAGACATTTCGAGTAAGATGTGCCCAGACTTCTTGACGTGGAATTGATCGCTAATGGCTTCGATTTCAGTCGAATTAGCTCACTTCTGGACTCCAGCAAAGGAACTGTCATGTTTAAGGGAGGAGAGCTTGATCGCAGTGATCTCTTCATTCCTCCAGTTATCCTGGATGTGCAGAAAGATGATGCCTTTATGAATGATGAGGTTAGTGGTCCATACCTAGTTAGTGGTGGATGGTGCCTATATTACCTTGGAAGGGCGCCTCAATAAACCATGTAAACAATTGTGATATCAGATAGCCTGCTGCTGACTGAGGGAACAAAAAAAGGACTGCTCATGCAGCTTTCGAGCGATGAAGAGCTGTACCTGGAAAGGGCAGTACAACCAAGGCCTGTGATTGGCGAATTGGATGAAATGGCCAATCGCAGGATTTGGTTACACCATGCTTTTGAAGTACAATGCTTCCACTCTATACATCGAATTGAACCTAGTACGAGTAATAAGCATTCTGCATCCATGACCAACTTGCAGCATTCAATCCCTTGCTTCCATTACCGGGCTTTCTTTCTCAGTTTTCATTCGTCTACTCGTGAAGGCGAAGTCTCACCTCGGTGTTATTCCTCGAGATTTTTATAGTAGTTATGACAAACTATGTAGTAAGTTCTCGAAATCTTCGAGAACCGCTTTTTTAAAGGTCTTAATAGGAGAGGTCGGGGGCTCTTCACATCTATGGTAGATGACCGATGCGTGTTCTCAAATGAGTTGTAATTATTTCATGGTTATTAACACGCGTTCGCTACACGCATTAATCACGAACAACTGGTACAAATTACTGTCACAGTAGGTTGCGCTTTCTTAGAACGTCTTACTGGCTATTTTAGACCATCTCATGCATATCATAAGAATCAGCACCCTGGCTAGGCCCTGAAACAGTTAATATCCCACTTTCAGGGTTGAAAATGAGTTGAGACTAGGCTTTCGAGTTGAAACACCATACGGATACATGAATCGAATGAAAAACCCCTTTGAGCATTGCACAATCCAGCTGTCATTTTATGCTTGGAAAAGTCCTAACGTCTAACTATGACATTCCGTTAGGAATCTTTCTGAGGGTCTACTCCATGACTATTTCAGATCTTTGGACCTGTGCTTCCTGTGATGACGGTTAAAGACCTCAGCGAAGCTCTAGACTACATCAAAGATGGAGAGAAACCTCTCGCGGCCTACATTTTCACTCGTAGCGAGGCAAAAGTACAACGGCTTTACAAGGAGACCAGCAGTGGCGGAATTACCGTCAATGATGTCCTCATGCACATAACTGGTAAGTTGTGAGAAACCGACCCTATTTCTTGTTGATACTCCTTATCCGGGGAAATCACCCCAATGCTTTTAATGTTTAGTTGACACTCTACCGTTCGGTGGTGTTGGAAACTCTGGTATGGGCCGGTATCGAGGTAAATACGGCTTCGACACCTTCACACATGAGAAGGCTGTATTGAAGAGAGGTTTCTTCGGAGAATCCCTCCAGAAGTGAGTTGAGCTCTCGAATTGGACCGGATTGTGTCAACTGCAGTTTTGTTTCTAACACTGAACATTACAGCGCTCGATATCCTCCAATATCAGAAGCAAAGCTGAAGACGTTGGCGCGGCTGACCGGCACACGGCGACCGATGCCGTCAGTGCTCGGCTGGATTACTGGGATTCCGGTAATTGTCGTCTCTCTCGTTGTGGGGATGTTCGTGCAGGTGAGTTCCTAGACGGCTCCTCTCACCTGCTTTCTAGCACCAAGCGGGAGCTCCTTCCTTCCCTGTACTGGAGTGCATGCTACCTACAACCCCCTGTGCCTAGCACTTTCGGATTCCCCCGAGCTTGCAATCGTAGGCTAGTATCTCTCATGACGAACAAAGGAGCCGTCTCTCCAAGAAGGCTTGTGATAAAGTCGTTTCATTTCAGTTCTTCTTTTCGAACAAAAAATGAAATGTCATGTGAGTTGTGTGTAGTATCGTGTGCAGTTTGCTACTTTGCCCTACCGGTCTATAGATTTACCCTCCATAGCTACTTCTAGGTAATTCATTATGTTTTTCTTAGCGATCTTTTTTTCCAGAAGTACCTTCGACTCCTGAGGTGAAGAAGTTGCTGGACTCGTTCGATGATGCGTGTCGTCTTCATGTTTATACTTTGCTTGGCCTTTCTCTTTGAAGCTAGTCTGTCATGTATGTAACCACGACGAATGGCTGTTCCGCCAAATTACAAGTGCTAGTAACCGCTTACCTCGTCTACCTTATACTTTAAGAGTCGTTTTAATAAATACACATATGCAAAGAGTTCTGTTGCTGTTCCCACTGCGCTGTGTTTAGCACTTCTGTCACGGAAAATGCGGGTCACTTCAGAAAGACGACTGGTTAGCAGCTTATTTTTGAATAATTATTGCTTATGTTTGAACAATTAAATTGTTCCCACAAAGGAGGCGGCCGATAGCGAGGAGCAAATGCTGCAGTAATGATGTAAGGAAAATTTTCGAAAAACAATTCACAATCAGCTGTGGTGTGCAGCGTTGTACCTAGGAATGGTAGAGCAATGACGCTTTATTAGTGGCCAATTCACTCAACCGACCAATTGCAGAGTTAAGGGCAATTTATACTAGGTGCGCCTCGCGTACGACTTTCAGACGCGTACATCCATTTGCGGAAGATTTTCTATGAAGACCGGTCAGGGCGGCATGAAATTCCCAATGAAAAGAACGCGCGGCCGTCGCGAGGCCGTAAAGGCGTGCGACGCGATGCGACTGGCCCCTATTCTTCATCATATAGTCGCACGCACGTCAGTCGCACTCGCCCGGTATAAATTGCTCCGAAAAGGTGCAGTCCTTCTCAAAAAAGACGGATTGCGCGTGCGGCTTTTTAGAGTCGCGGCTGCAGAATCACGGCAGGACCTACTCGACCCTCTCACTTGAAGCGTGCTCTTTCCGCATCCCTCGTCCAGGTCCCGCCGCGATTCTGCAGCCACGGAATCCGTCTATCTTTTTGAGAAGGACTGTACGCTTCAATGGAGGACTTGGAAACAGGCTCCCACGTTTCTTCTACAGATGCACCTCTGTTGATCGTTTAGCTATCTCCTTGACTGTACGATCATTTACGGGAGCAGTGAGGGCTCTATCCTGGCTGTAACCTGTTGTACAAAACGGACCATTCCAATCCTCAGCGAGTTTGGGATGTTTTAGCTATGCATTTTCCGAAGGTACCTGCCCGTAAACTCTCCCCAATACGGAGGAGAGTCGCTCCAAGACCTTTTTGTGTGCGTCGCAGATGCGCTTCATACGCTCTCTTGCGCGCTGTAAATTCACTTTGGGAATAATAAGGGGGCTTTGATTTGCCCGATCCAACGTAGACGCCATTTGTTGGGACAGCAGGCTTATTTCTGCATTTGTTGGGTTTTGACACATCGTGCTGGTACTTCTTTTGCTCTTGTTTGAGCCGTAATTTTCCGAGTACATGAGGGACATTTTTAGGAATATGCTTGCTTGAGGGAAGTAGCCTTAACTTGGAAAGAACATCACGTCAATCTATCGAGACTTAGTGGGAGGAAGTCTCCACCCCTGAACGAGCCTCATCTCGGAACAGATATTTGAAGTTTTTCAAAAAGAAATATCGGATTGAGCAGGAGTTTTTGAAATTTTTTTAGCCGTATCGTTGTTCAACTACAAAGCAATCAGGCAAATCTCATTGTAAGTACTACGCTTGGTGATACTCCAATCATGCATATTATCCCCTCTTCTCCAACAATTCTCTGTTCGGTTCTAGTTCAAAACTTGCTCAAAAAATCTACTCCAAGCACGGTGATAGAGCCATTTACACTAGAAGCTTGATGGGAAAATTACCATCAACAAATGGTTACTAGATAGTGAAAATCGGGTATTTGGAAATTCACGAGATATCTTATTTGTGCTTTTATCTGTGCTTACTGAAGTTGTCCATTCTTTCTTCTTTTCTCAACGACTTCCCGACTTTTCCTGAGCGGTGGAAAAATTTCATGGAAACTACGAAGGATCCCTTTTGGGATGTTTTTTTTCTCTATCCATTTTGAACAGCCTATTTTACCCAGTTCAACGACTCTGCATTGTATCAAATGTGTTTGCAGAACTGCAAAATGTTGCCGTCTTGACAGTGAGTGCAGATCTGTTGTAGGGAATAGGACTTCATTAAATATAACTTATTCGTTCGTATAATAAGCATACAAAATAAATGATTTCTTGTTTCACGATGATTCCATAGCTTCATGTTGTGTACTACCTGAATTAAAGAGTAGTCATGCCATAGCTTTGTTTAGGGATCAGATGAACAAAAATATCTCACATGCTTGGAGTCTCCCTAATGCCTTGCATGATGATGCTGTTGCCTAGTTTAAAATCCGCGTCGTTTAGGGCTAGATCTGGCGCAGTTACCTCATCCAGGTCGTCTTCGGGTGTTTCGCGGGCTTCTGCCTGTTCTCGTTTCCACCTTTAAACTCTTACATTTACAAATCTGTTTTTGGCCCTGGTATTTGTTAACTCTTACATTGGATTACAAGTAAGTGCAATTACTCCTCCGCAAAAAATAATGAGAGACCAGGACAACGAATGAGAGACTATATTTTCCATCTGAGGTACAATCTGGCTTTTCGCGCGCCTAAAATAGCGTGTTTTCGTTGTATGCATACGTATTTATAATTCTATACATCTATAGCGACAATATATGTGGAAATATTGATGTATGAAAACAGTAGACCTGCTGGTTGATCGTTGTCCTATTCCAAAGGAAACGCTGACCAGCAACATCGCAACGATTGCGACTCCAATGAAGATATGGCAGGGGAGTGTCGCCTCCTTCATCTTTTTGCTCACTCCAGGCTTCACATAGACAAACAGGGCAGTGAAACACTGAAAATCCCTGTCTTAGCTTTAAATGTAAGAACGAGAGCATAGCCTCGCCACGACTTTGCTAGCAAGGATAGCAATGTGAAATAACAAATCAATGACCACCGGGCAGTGGCGGACACAGAAAGTGGGCGGGA
>JARK01000450.1:28422-40948 GCA_000688135.1 Ancylostoma ceylanicum
TGCGTCCGCTACTGCCACCGGGATATGGTAATAGATCTCATGGACGAATCATTGACAAAAGCCCAGATCTGGACAGACTTCATTATACAGGCTATATATACCTTTCAACTGTTTCTTGGAGCGAAAAAAGAAAATGAACACGTAGAATGAGCAGGTAAGCAAAATCAACTAGGAGGTGTGGAATCAGAGACATGCCATGCACATGCGGTCCACTGTTGAAAATAGGGTGACAACTCTGAGCGTTTCCAAGGAAAGATATCTCTGAAGCGAAAATCCTAGGCATTCAATTGCATTTTATAATCAGTGCATTTGTCTATGCAGAAAATCTTGCAAACTTGTGCACAGTGTCCTGCTGACAGGGCAGAAAGCCCAATACAACCGGAAAATGCCTACAGTGCGCTGATTTACGCCGAAATGCATGGAAAAACTGGGGAAGCTCAACAATGCTTCCAAAAAATGCCAAGATTCAGAATTAAGTAAAAGAAAACAAGCTTCGCTTGAGAGTACGTAGGATTTCCGCCTTAGAGGTCACACTAAAGTATGTATCTAACAAGGGAAGTGCACGATCTTAAGCTGCGATTTCAAAACGAGACATACATGGTAAGAAGGCTTGTCCAAAAAGATGTTATAGATTGTACATGAATTTTGCTAAATGGTTAATACAAGCTCGAAATTCCACATCGATGATTTCTTACCGCTTTGGCATATATCGCGTTCACTCAGCCTGGTGGAGCCGGATGGCCGAGTGGATAGTGATGCAGACACGTAAGCAGAGGCTCGAGGGGTTGAATCCCGTCTTCATGTTTTGTTTTGCAAACTTTCATTTCTAACCTTTAACGGAATTCGGAGCTGTTCAGAAGGTAAATGAGCAATAAGTACGAGCGCTTCTCTGGAAATAATAGATAAGCGCTCCATGCTGGGTATTGGTGTGCTGCCGTTGGTGAGACGAAATATTCTGCACACGATATAATCTAATGGGTCACTTTCTCATTCCCTAACCGCTTCGAATGTTCCACTACTCACGCGTGGTTGCGCTTCTGCTGGTCAAATTTGGTAAGGGTGGTGTTACCAACGCAACTGGCCGAGAACTCAAGATGGCAGAGGCGTTCGAGAGATCCTACTCGAACTGGGCTTACTGTGTCTTGACTGTAAAAGTCGAGGTAGATCTTGAAGAGGACAACGACGAGAAAATGGACGTCGACAGGGATATGAACTGTGAGAACCATCGAAACTCGCAGTTCACCCTCGAACGCCCCCTTCGTCGAACTCGTGGCAAGCCTGAACAGCTCCAAATCCCATTAAAGGTTAGAAATGAAAGTTTGCAAGACAAAACATGACGACGGGACTCGAACCCTCGAGCCTCTGCCTATGAGTCTGCGTCACTATCCACTCGGCCATGAAGCTGCACCGCTGTGAGTGAAGGCGATGAATGTCAGTGCGGTAGGAAATCATCGACGGGGCATTTTGAGCTTGTATTAACCATTTAGCAAAATTCAATTGTAACCTGCAACATCGTTCGGGACAAGCGTTCTTACCATATATGTCTCGTTTCAAAATCGCAGCTTAAATTCGTGCGCTTCCCTTGTAAGACATTTTCATGCAAAAAAGAGATGCCCCGGAATAAGCTATTTACCGTATGTGTACCTTTGAACGTTGTTGACAGATCATCGAACACGGTTTTTATGTTTGATTTTCGGCAGCTTAGTTATGCAAACTAAAAGATACTGTCTTTGTTTCCTCCAAATTTCTTGTATTCCAAGTCTACCTCAACTTCCGACTTCCGATTTCCGGTCTTACGCACTTCCGCTCATCTCTGTTCCTAACCCCTTTCTCCCAACTTTTGGGGAGCTTGTGGGTGGAGGCCTGGTTACGTTTGATGCGCAACTTCTATCCTGTTAGAGGATCGATGCTAAGGAACTTTCATGGAGAGAACAGATTTCCTTTCTTCAGAATTTAGAAACTGCGAGCATGAATGTCCATTGTTCAGAAACCTCGTTCTCCCACTTTGGTCTCGCCACTGTCTCCATTCCCCAGGACTTTGGGCTCAAAAACTGGGTTTTCCAGTAGTTTTTCACGTACTCACGCGAACCACTGTGATCAGCAGCTCTTCGAGCTTTTCAATTGGTAATTTCAAAACCGAACTTGAGGTGGGACGATGCTTTTAAGGCTTGAACTCTCGCTCATGGCGAGGAGGGGGGGGGGGTATTGTCCGCATTAGTTGTGCCTTTTCCAGAGAAGCACAATGGAAACTAATGCAAGCAATGAGAATACTACTGGAAAAATGAGTTCTCAAGTTCAACTGGGACATTTCGGGAACGGAGGAACAAGAGAGAAGTCCTGGATAAAATCCGAATGGAAATTGGGGACTGAAATTAGCTGGGCAGCCAATGAATATCTCTACACTTACCTCTACCAAGCATAACATGACAGTGACCAGTCCAACCCATGGGTGAATGGAGTAGTAAGTTGCGTGTGCTTTTGGCCGTTCTGAAAACCTGTTCATCCGTAGTTAAAATCACAAATATGGTAGGCTTCACTAAACCATACGTATGCTTCCACGAGAACCGTAGCGGATGAGAATTCCAATGATCATCAACAAACTGGATGCGCAGGCAAAAACGACATGTTTCGTGTAAGCCTTACGCTTTTCATTGGGGCGCTGTAAGCGGAAGACCAGTAGTGATTGTCCAAGGGCAGCAATCTGAATGTAGAGATCAGGCGAGTCTGGAATTCTTTCGGAAATGTAAGTGCCACCAGCAGTACTGATGACATGCAACCTAATGACACCAGGGCACGGATGAATCATAGAGGTTCCCCATAAACGTGTCAAGATTCCCAAATTTACCCTTTACCTGGCACCCATCTAAATGTTTACCTACTATCTCGAAGATTTGTGCACTTCTCCAGCCGCACTCCGACAGATTGGATACCCAAACGGTTTAGCAATTGCGACAAGCCTCGCTATATATCACAAGCTAAGCGTCCATAGCTGTACTTAGAGTTGAAACTCACAAAAATTCCACGTAGCGTAACTAATAGTAAGGTGGCCATGGCAATTCTGGATTGGCATTTTTGCACCAAGCGGGGTTTCGACGAGGTTTGGGGTTGATGTCATTTTTTTTTGCGTAATGTGGATGTCACTTGCATATGCAATAGCGATCGCATACTCGACTAACAAATTTTTAAAGATATTGTAATTGCAAGAACCATCCTTCTAAAACAATATCTATAGGATCTGTAAAATGCCGTACTCAGTGAATGCTACAGGGCATTCTTTGCCGCTGCAGCTATGCGGTAAATTGCACGTTCTCTGCGAGGCGGGAAGTCAATTCGCAGCGGTTGGCTTCTCGCACCGCGCCGCGCCGCACCATGCTGAAAACTGTAAAAACCCTTTGAAATCGATATGCATCGAAACCACTGTCGCTAGCGAACCTCACAACCAGGAGCAAAAAATTCCATGCAACAAGTCTCTGCGGCACTAACGGCCAAAACTTCTATTACCGAGCACGTCATGAGTAGCACGTGATACGCGTAGTAGATACCAGGTTCTTCGGGTAACCGGAATCCGTCATCAAACTTGCCCATCCACAATGAACTGAGAATTATCATAAGTACACCTTAAATACATCCAAATCTGCCTTTTACAAGCGATTGCATGAATATGAGTAGAAATCGTACCTGCAACCTGAGTAACTACAAGAGTACGTTTATACGATTTTGGCAATTTTCCATCTGAGGATGTGGACGTTGTGGCAGCATTTTTATTCATGTTCTCTTCACAGAATGGACGCTTTTAATGTGATCGTGTCACCTGAAATGGTTTGACTTCTTTGATTAGCCACCGAAAATGATTGAGCTGAACGCTTGTAATGAGACTCAATTTCTCGTCAAAGTATAATAAATTCATCATTCTTTAATAGAGCTTTTCAGTGAATCTACAGCACTGTAAAGCCAGCCCTCATATGTAGTTCTGCGAGGAAGATCACGCTCCAGCATCGTTCATGACCAGTACGGCGCGAACGGCCCTCGAAAGCTTGAACAACTTCACTCCGATGTCCACAGCTGGGAGTGAAAAACACAGTGCATTGATAACTGGGATGAGCCTGTTCGATTTCCGCAACGTTCACCATCTCATTGTATCATTGTCTCTAGCAAGCTCATGTCTACGTGTCAGTGATAGCTAGAGATAACGGTAGACTACTGGACGCAGACAAAGATAACATAAAAAATAATAGTTCTCTTCAACGAATCGAAATCATATGAACCCAGAATTAAATGAACTCTGAAGGATCGATACTGCATGGATACTAGGCCAGTTGCGCGATCCGGGAAGATGGTGATTTAAATAATGTCCTACCTCATACTCGTTTTTGAACAATTACCGATTTCTGGCCCTTTTCGATGCACTGACTTTGATGGTATACAGAGAAAGTTTCGAGGTTTCCTGTCACCTCATTTCTGGGACAAGGGCTGTAATAGTTCGTACGACGTGTTGGCATGCCAGGCCTTAAGATGGCGCTCTACTCCGCGTGGAGTGTAGCACCCTCTCGCCGTCGTCAATGTCACTAACCAATACTGGTGCTGCACTCCATGTGGACTATAGCGCCAATGTTACATCACTGGTTGATCCTATCGATTAGGCAGGGTAAGCCCTATTGGCTGACATTGCGACGTTTGCGAACAGCCAGCATGGCTAGCTGCGATCCGTCTACCGACGTCAAGAAGTGGTTACCTTGACCCCCCCCCCTCAGAAGAAAGATGTTCGTCACTCTGGTGATTTTCGATACATGTCGTTGGAATCAGCGTGACGAGTAGATCATGAAACTGTTGATGTCTGCAATAAGGAAAACGCTATGGGACACTGCATTAAGGGCAATTTTGAAATGGACAAGCAGTGGCAATACATGTCATACTTCGGAGGAAAAAACTCGTCTCCCTGTGAATGAGCGGCAAACTAAAAATCCTCCTGGAACGTTCATGGTTTCCGCCACAAGTTATAATAGACTCAAGATACCTGCTGTGCACTCCACTTGTTTCGCATGCAATGATCCCGTGGTAGCTATGTAAGCAATGAACACCACTGCTTGACGAGTGTTTATACTTTTTCGCGAGGCGATGGCGTCGCGGCGACGGCTACAACAAGCGCGACGCGACGGGTAGCGAAGCCGTCACGTCGCGCGGTTGAGCTATGCTAAAGTTCGCAAAATTGCGTACACGCAGAACTACACACATAGCTCTATTTGGCGCAAGCGTCAACGATTATGCGTTCTTATGATAAGTCGTCTAGTCCCATAAGTTTTAGGCTAAAGCAGCAAGAAAATCAAAGAAGCAACAGCTTACCCCAGGCTCCGACATCAGAGAAATCATCGCGTCGCGTCTGCTAGCAGGTGCGACGCGAATCGGGCCCATCGCGTCGTTTTTCAAGAAAAAAGTATAAGGAGTGTTTATACTTCGGCGCGACGCGATCGTCGCGTCCAAGCAAACTGTTCCAATGCGATAGGTCCCGAGTGGAAGCATGCACAAACACTGGTCGCGACGTGATAGTTGGCGTTTGCCGTCGCGACGCGATGATTTCGCCGATGTCGCAGCTGCAGCTTGGAGTAGGCTGTTGCTTCTTTGATTGTCTTGCTGCTTTGGCCCAAAACTTACGGGACCAGATGATTTATCATAAGAACGCATAAACGTTGACGCTTACGCGAAATCGGGACACGTATGTAATATTGCGTGTATGCAAATTTGCGAATTTTGGCATGGCGCAACTGCGCGACGCGACGGCTTCGCTACCCATCGCGTCGCGCGTGTTCTTGCCGCGCTGCGACGCCATCGCCTCGCGAAAAAGTATAAACACTACTATAAACAGGGCGCGACGTCGGGTCGCCACGGCAAACGCCAACTACCACATCGCAACCACAGTTTGTGCATGCTTCTACTCGGGACCCGTCCCATTTGAACAGTTTGCTCGGACGCGACGGGTCGCGATCGTCGCGTCCGAGCAAACTGTATAAACAGTCCTATATGAGAACAAATACTTTCAAAATTATAATCATTTGTATCTTCGTTGATGGTTATACAGAAACATCTCATCAGAAAAAAAGGCATCCGCAGCTGGAAGACACTCCACTTGGAGTCCAGTTCTATAATATTTTGCATGTGTATGTGTCATTCAACTTTCAACAGAAGGAAAGTCACCACATCCGTTCAACTTCTGCTTGCGCAATTCCCAGAAAATTAGCGAAGAAACAAAACTAATAAATGAGCACAAGTAGGACACCCTTCTTTTTGTGAGCTGCATATGTTCCACCAATTAGAACAATCGGCCAACGCCTGACTTCCTGACTTCTCTTGATGTTCGCAAACTTTACATCTTACACATCCTACATAAAGATAAATAAGGTGTGCGCGAATTATTGGCGGTGGTTTTTAAGACCCTGTCAGGAAGGGGTAGGCGAATCCACGAGTCATGTTGTAGGTGTCTTTGCTTGAGCCACTTTTACCGTAGCCAACAGTTGGTTTCCTAAGTGAGCTCTCTCTATGGTCACATAGGCTTCAGAAAACCTCCTGGTCACATAGCTCGTGAAACGAGATCGGAAGTCTCAATTGGTGCGCGCTCATCGTGGATTGGACCACCAAATGAGTAGTATGGTCAACACAGGCATTGTATCTAGGTCGTTTTTGCTATTTTGCGATATTAAGACTGGAAATCAGCAGTAAGAGCAAAGATAGTGACCATTCGTTTCATCTGCATTCCTATGAGCCCTTCCCTATATGTAGACCCGTCCTACAACGCTTTCCACATTATTGGAAACCAGCAGCCCTCTTCCATGTCGAGCATACGTCCGATAGCCTGAGACGTGTCTCAGGCCACCATCACTCTTGATTGGGCCCGGATGGGGAACCTTCACCTATGGCGAACAGGATAAGATGGGTCCGGGACGCAGTCCCGGATCAAAAAAAAAAAAACTATGCATTGTAATTCTGGCAGAGCAGATTTACATGAAATGCGCAGTTGTGGCTTAAATTCTTCACACAATACAGACTAAGAAAAGCCTATGTTTAAACATGGCCGGTTAATTCCTTTAGGGAAAAAGTTTTCATAAAATTGGTGAGAATTTGCGGCAAAATCACCATTTGACCGACAATATAGTTCTTCGTTCGGGAAATCAAGCTTTGCGCAGTTGTCAGACTTCTTGCCGATGTTATTGAGGACTAGATGACAACAAGATCACAAAGGTGCAACTGAAAATGGCTGAGAAATTCCTGAAAACGTGAAAAGAGGATTATCTTGCTTATTTGAAGGAACTGGATGATGCGCAGTTGTCAGCTGAATTGAGAATGAAATTCTGAGCCGAATGATATATAATACTTGATACTTTCGTTCAATCCCGACGGAAAAACCAGGGTGAGCCAAATACCCCGTCTGGCTCACCCTCGCGTCTGGCGCCCTCCCATATTGCGTGCTCTTTCGCTAACCCCCCTGAGCTACACGGGGTATTTGGCTCAGGCAGGCTTTTTCAGCCCAGCGTCAAAGGAAGTATCAAGTGTTATATAGCATTCTACTCGGAATCTCACGGGCTCGGCAGCTGACAACAGCGCAACCCTTGAGTTTTTGATCTGAAAGAGATATAAAGTAAAAAAGCGCTTTCATACATGACCCGTTTTCTGGGCCAGTTTCAGATAGAGGCACCTGCTTCAGTGGGCTTTGCATGCGCAATTATGTCGCCAATTCAATAGACAACTGCGCAGCTCACGATTTCTCAAGATTGTTGAGAAATTTTAAAGGACGCAAATCCCCCGTCTAGGTTTTAAAAATTGATTTCTCCCTGGATTCTTGATGAAATTTGTCGGTCTTGGTGTCATCTTGTAGGGAATTTCGTGAGGAAAATCGATGACAACTGCGCAACATACAGTTCTGTGAAACTACCGAGATATTTAGCAAAAATCGAGCTGCGGAATTTTCCACGTTAGGCTGAGGGCTGGTCCCGGCACGAAAGCGGAAAGCCGCCGCAAATCTCAGCTTCGGCGTTCCATCTTCGAAAAAACGATCTTTTCTCAATTTTCTGAGCAATATTAAAACGGTTTCGGTTGAATACATATTTCAAACAGCTTTCACTGTCCAGTATATGTCATCGTTCACTTTGGTGAACCCTTCCTCAGCACTATCGAAGCTATGGTTGCGGAACAACCTTCACTTTTCGACTCAGACAACCTTCACTTTTTTGACTTCTGTCTCACCCTATCGTACGTATGATGTCGAGCGGTGGACGAACTCAGGCCGAGCGACAACTAGAAAGTCAATCCAGCTTGTTTTACATACATATAAGTGCCGCATGGCCGGAGAACTCGTCCGGAAGGCTTCGAATCACGTTGAATTTTTTGGGTCTACACAGATTCGGTCTTCGATCCTAGCCTCTTCCAGGGCTCAGATAAAGCCTCTTGAGTACTGACAATCAGCTAAAAAACTCAGCAAGGGCAACTTTCCTGAACGGACTTTCTTGGGAAATTCTTGCACACTATCAGTTCCAAATTTCGTCTAAAGTGTAGAACACCAGCCCGAGGCAATTCGTTCACTTTTAAAGAATGCTGTATATACTGTCACATTGGAAACTTGCAGTAGTTTGCTCAAATATTCACGCCTATGGCAGTGAAGCATCGTCACCTGTATTTATTATAAATGCTATGTGTTGACTATTGTTGCATTACTCATAGCAAACGAATGAAACGCTGGTGATCAAAGAAGTCGGCGGTAGCCGGAATAAAGCGGTCAACTTTAGGAATTTCTTATTTGGGTGCTATACTTCCTAGGAGCGTGAGAACAAAACAACGTAACGTGTAAAAAAATTTTTCGCAGTAATAAAGCGATAATAAAGATATGGAGGAGGATAAAGAGGTTCCCATTACCTGAGGATATGTGGCCACTGGGCATAAGACACCCTGAGAACAGGCGCCGCTGAACTACTATGCGCTTCTTCAGATATAGTGCGTTCCGTACGCGACGATAGCTGAGTATTTGTGTACAAAATGGCAACTTGGACGTCCCTCTATGCTAAACGCAAGCAAGCCAGAATTGTCAGCACGGCGCATCGTACTGTGTGACGCCGCGAAAGCATGGTTTTTGTTAAAAGCTGGTTTTATCATTGTGAGATGCGTCTATGTATACTACGAACGTTTATTTAAAACAAAACTAGTGTACATATCACAACAATTCCAAGAGGCGCTCTTATACCGTTGCATGAATGTTTTTGGATTACGGTAACATTTTCCGGCTGCAATATCACGTCGCAGCCACCCATTTTTCTGGCCCTATTCCACATTAGGGGCCCCAAAATTTTCAAAAATTTTTTCCGTCGAAACTTTGTATAGAAGGGTTATTTGAGGTGCTGAATACGAATATCGCATTCATTTTGTACCGTAACCCCATTTTGGTAGGGTTACGGTAGGGTAACCCAAGATACGGTACCTCATGGAATTCGCTCAAATTTTGCCCAGGGGGGTTATTTGAGGTGCTGATCACGAATATCGTATCCATTTTGTACCGTAACCCCACTTTTGTAAGGATACGGTGGGTGTACGGTATGGAATTCAGATAAAATGCCAATTTCACGGAGAAGACGAAGGTGGCATGCAAAATGGTGTCGATATTCGTGATCAGCACCTCAAATAACCACCCTATACAAAGTTTCGGCGAAAAAAGTTTTTTGAAAATTTTGGGGCCCCTAATGTGGAATAGTGCCGATGATTTACTCTTTGTTAAAGTTTTGGAGCTTAGCATGTTCATGTGTCCATGTATTTCAAAATTCATCTTTCGGTGGTGTCCGAGCGAGTTTAAGTTCCGTGATGGTGAATGTGATGAAGGCATCTTTTTCCTCGCAGTGTATTCAAGGCCAGTTGATGATCGCGGATCTCTGTAGAACATTCAGGGCAAAGTGTAACTGTTTCAAGTTTACATGGAAGGATAAGCATCTTTATTCATAAAAGCTTCTTCGTTTTGTGGATATTGTGGACTCCTGTTCTCAATCTTTATTGGCGAGCTTTCGGTGTTTAACACCTTCGTCAGGCCAGGCTGCAATATCCAGATGACAAACACGGCAGCAAGCGAGTCAGTAGAAGAAACTTATATGTAATGAGGCTCCGGGACGGCACCATCTTACCATCTTTATTCAGGATAAAACTTGAATAATTCCATAACTTGTTCTATCCAGACTAAGGGCCTTATTTTTGCGATCATGGGTAAGAGCAGCTCAGCGATATCGTCGAACCTAAAGCAGGCTCCACAATCTTTAGCAGAGATGGAATATACTCGGGGAACTTATCGAAACATGGTGGGGCAGACTGTCAGCAAGTTCTAGTCAGTTCCCCCTCCTCGTTAAGATAAGGAATTTAAAATGTGCTTGAACACAATTTCCAGGTGTATTCTAAACCGATTTTGTGCGTGAGCTCCTTTCCCCTCGGACCACCCACTGGAGCCACCTTCCGTTTGTGGGAAATAGGTGTGGCCTGGAAGAGAACTGTTAATAGAGGGTGCCAGCAGGTCATGCTCTGACCTGGGCACATCGGTACACAACGCTTTCCGCGTGGGCTTCGCCACCACCCGTCGTGCGTCACGTCCCGCCAAACCTTTCGAACGCGTGCTGTCTTCTTCTCCATTTCTATCCAAAATGCGGAAAATCTCAACCTTTTGGAACTGATACAACGGGTTCGGAATAAAATCCTTACGTTTCAAGTGGAACTGCGTAGTGATATGCTCCGTTACTTCTTGTTCTTGTCATGTATTATGTTCAGAACGTTGGAATCAAATATTGAGCTGAAACGTGCACCTGTTAAAGCAGATTGGATGCTAGTTATGCCCATTTTTCCAATATGTGAAGAATAACCCTCTGAACTCCCGTAACCAGACGCGTTTCTGGGGTTGAATGCGATTAGAGCAGGGGATTATCATTGGAGCACGAAAAGTGCAACTTGGCCTATGAGGGTGGCCTCCGAGTTCAATCACTCACCACGGAAATCTTCTTGCAAAATACTCAAATTAAAGAGAACTTGCGAAAAAATATAAAATACTCGGGCACTATTCAACCTTACTGACCCCAAAATCTTCAAGAAAATTTTTGGCTGAAACCTCGCATAGGGGGGGGGGGTTATTTGAGGTGCTGAACACGAATATCGTATTCATTTTGTATCGCAACTTCATTTTGATTGGGTTACTGTAGGGTAACCCAAGATATGGTACCTCGTGGAATTCGCTCAAATTTTGCACAAGGGGGCTATTTGAGGCGCTGATCACGAATATCAGCATCATTTTGCATGCCACCTTCCTCCTGTATTTCCTACCGTATATCCAATGTGTCCCTACAAAAATGGGGTTGCGGTACGAAATCAATGTAATATTCGTGATCAGCATCCCAAATAACCCCCTGATCCAAATTTGAGAGCATCCTGTGCAGTATCACATCTTGGGTTATCCTGCCATAACCCTACCAAAAAGGGGGTTACGGCACAAAATGAATACTATATTCGTGTTCAGCACCTCAGATAACCCCACCCCCCCCCTACACAAGGTTTCGGCCAAAAAAATTTTTTTGAAGATTTTGTGGCCAGTAAAGTTGAATAGTGCCAATACTCGTTGAGCAGGGGCAAAATAATGGGACGAGATCTAAAATCGAATAGGTTCTGTTGTAATTCATGTGGCTTTCAGCACTATCGGTCTAAATAGTTGTTATGTCAGCCTCACAAACAATTTTCTCATCAAACTGAGCATTTTGCAAAAAGGTTTCCGTGGTGAGGAATTGGACTCGGAAGACACCCTCTATGAGCCACCCTCCGTGATACCACCACGGAAGCTTTGCTGTAACGCACCCAGGCCCCAGCGCGGCTTGTCGTCGGACAAGCTGGGCTTCGCAAGAGGAGCAAAAAGCAAAGGGGGCTTCGTATGGGGTGCGAGACGGAAACGCTGCAGGTGCAGGATCATGAAGGAGCAGTGGGAGAGGCGCGCTTGCTGTTTAGCGCATGATTGTAGAGCCGCAAGGCCCTAGCTAAGTAAAGACTTCACGGAATGACACCAAATTTGGGGTGAAGAGGCGCTTGCATACCTGCAATAAGTGTTTGAAAAATGAGGCTAAACTTATGTGAACTAAGAAATTGTATGCTCGGTAAAGTGACCAGCTTGTCGAGGACAGGCTGAGTCCTAGCTCAGCCTGTCGTGAGCATACTTCTCCTACAGAACGCATAAGTTTCCATCCATTTTTCATGCACCTGTACTATTTTCCATCCGCTATCCAACACCCCACAAAGTGCCACTCAAGGGCCTGTATTATCAGTGTTTATCAACTTCTCCGATTTTCCATAACTTACGAACTGTGTTTTTCTGCCGCGCTCCATCGCTAACACAGTCCCTTTACCATCAGCAGGTTCTTCATTCGCCGTTATCTACTTGTATTCGTCTATTTCAGGGTTTCCTTGTAGTTTAGTGAGCTTTTCGTTGCCATTACTCGTTATCGTCTCAAGTTTTGCTTTGCTCGTACTAATTCGCAAA
>JARK01000451.1:0-27451 GCA_000688135.1 Ancylostoma ceylanicum
GATAAGGGTACGCCGGCGTCCAAAGTGGGGGGAGTCGGGTCTGCCGTTGTGATAAGGGTACGCCGGCGTCCAAAATGGGGGAGACGGGTCCGGCAATATGATAATAGTGCGCCGGCGTCCAAAGTGGTGGAGATGGGTCCACGGGTGGCGATCAGACGTGTGGAATCGCCTGGAAAATGAAGAAGTGCAGGAGCAGGGTCTAATCCTACACAAGGAGGGCGCCAGTATTCATTGCTGCTTTCTCTCCTACATGCTTCCCTTCCTTCCCTACACCTACTTCCTCATCATTTCTTTCACCACTCTCTGTCCTTTCCATCCGTGTCTAAATGAACCACCTCCTCCCTTCCTGCTTATATCCACCAGTAGACCCTTATCACTTTAGTTACCACAACAGCCAGATAAACATATGCCATTCCAATGATCATTTGCGCTGTATCGGTTACATTCAAACATTGATAGCCCACAGGGCCAACGAAGGAGAATCACCTTGCGGAGACGGGAGAAGGCCATCTCCAACGGATTTGTGCAATTTTCAGGAGATCGTTGGCTCTACCCGGGTGAATATTGATTCGTATCTTCTAAAAGGTTCTCCAGGGTTTTTCACATAATGTAAAGTATGCGAGCGAAGCGAGCGCCATCAAAAGTCTGGAAGTCCGGCGTTAGCCGGACGGACAGACTGGTAATTTTCTAATATATGGACCCATTCCATCTCATAGCACCACCCATGTGGCAAAACTTAGCAAAAGTACAGCGCTCTGTGCACAAGTGGGCTATCAATAGCAATAATGTGACCTACCTTTCTATGATGTCCCTCTCACGTGCGCGAATCTTGTCACTCTCATGGTATTTCTCGTTACACAAATCCGCACACATCGACGTGAGCAGTTTAAAGCGTTCTTCCTGAAAACCAGGACCGTCTAGTCTTGCAATAGCAACTTCTCTGCATGCGTATCTACAAGAACCAACTCTTGCAAGGATGTCGTTGGCAATAGCTTGCTGCTTCTTCAGCGATTTCTCCACTTCAGTCGCCGTTCTTCCGTGATCCATCTCCTCCAGAACTACTTGCACGTTCCTTAGCCAACTCTACAACAATTAAGAACATGTCTTGGAACAGAGAGTGATTTCCTTACAAAAGCTCATACCTCTCGGAGGTTAGCCTTTTTATGGAAGCGTTGAGCAAGCTGTTCAAGTCTTTCTTGCCTGTAATTACACAAAATAAACGAGGGTGGCTGGCAGCTGGATTGGATACAGCAGAAGTTAGACTAGTAACCTTTGCAACTCTGCAATAATCGCCAGCTGACGATCGTTTTCAGCTCGATCAAGTTTCTCCCATGCTGACTCCACATCGTACATAGACAAACCTTCAAATACAATTATTACAGTTATACTAAAGGTTAGGAAGCGGTGAATCAAACTTAAACTCTAGATAAAGAACATACCTTGTGGAGGAGCATACTGCTTTCTACCCATAGCTTTTCTTTTCGTCTGAATAGTGAAAAACAAAGCTTCAAGCTCTCCCTTTTCCTTGTACCTGAAACACTTTTGTTTGAAGGAAAATACCCAGCCGGTCAGAAGCTCGAGAGGTTGCAAGAACAATAAAAATCGGAAACATCTAGAACAATGGCGAGAAAGTAGACCCACTTGGGAGGCTTCTCAACAGTACGGAATTCGTTGAACTTGCCAAGCTCTTCCCGCATACCATGTAGAGAATTTGGGAACCTAGAACTCTCAATTTTTCATTTACTTCTCATAAAGTCCGCTGTAGATACAAGATACCAACCGTCTATTCTCGAGCAACTTGATCGTTTCGTGGATCCACTTCAACAGATCCGATGAGATATGCTCGTAGTCCTCCTCCATGGTGTCACTGTTCATCAGTTTTCCAACAATCTGCAACGTGTATGTTCACAGCGGGAAATTCCAACAACTGACGTAGAAATTAGCGATTCACTCACATTGGCAACACGACGGGCTCCCGTCAACTCCGTCTTCTGTTTTGCAAAGTGGTGATAGTACAGAGATACATAAGTAATAATGGACTTTTCATCAGGACGAGCCGTGTCCACATCTTCGGCATCGAGAAGGCGCTGAAAAGGTATAACTAGTCAACATCTTTGGGTCGCGCCGATCAGTACTTCCTCTCTAGTTGGCCTTCCCTTATGTGTGTCGGAGCAAGAACCTTTTAAAGGTTTAAAGTTCAACACAAAAGAGAAGACCACACCATTTTCTTCAGAAACAAAGATTAACCCGGGGTAAAAAGAGACGAATCCATGTCAAATATGATTAGTAATCATTCCACCCATTCCAGAATAGGATTCAAAACGAACCGTGATCTCCAACTTCTTCTCAGCCACATCGAACGCGTTGTTAAGATTTCCGATATGATCGTTGGGATTCAACGCATTGAAATTCAGCAATTCTGGTCTAAAAATTCACAACATGGACAACTAGATAAAAAAATCCGAATGTGTGAGCCTCCTACAGATGGATCACCTGTGAGCATGGATGAGAGCATTGAAAGCTAATCCATTACGCCAACTTGTTGTGAAGTTTTCTACCCTGACATTTGGATAACCAGCAGTTTTTCGCTGGCACCAAAGCAGAAGTGCATCTTTGGCGTGTTTACGCTCGCCACGCTCCTCTTCATCCTGAAACAGGAGGTGATTTGATCTCTATCTAACACATAAATTCTCCTATGTAGTGCAATCGTTATGATGCTAATGAATAGCGAACAAAGGGTGTTTAAGAAAATGAGGAAGTATAAATGTTCTTAAAAAAACTATAAAACCCATTAACGACATCTGAAAAACTAAATGCTCACTTCAATAACAATAGTGTCGATCTGGAAACGCAGGATAATTGTCCAAATGAGACCAAGAATAAGGCGTTCATTTCGATCCAGGATATCTTCAGCTCCAATGTTTTCGAGCTAAAAGTAAAGGTTGTACCATGAAAATATCTTCCTACAAAGAATGATCTAAAACACCGTTAGAAGCCTTGATATTATATAACCCTAGCCTTCGAAATATGATAGACAGCTTCTCTATCGTAACCAACCCCTTGAAATTCCCTTTTCTTCGTAATGATTAGCTCGTGCCAGCCCTATGCGTCCAAACAGAGACAGCAGCTCCCAGATGTAAATATAAATGACACCTGGGACCAGCCCGTCGCCCGCCTGGCTGCACTTTGCACAACGCAGCACACAAAGTGCACATTCCCTATTTAGATCGCTGCATAAGAAAGAATCACGAGCAAAACCTCACCTGAATCTTTTTCTTCTTCAGAAAATCCAATGACTTGTTGAGATTTTCGATTTTTTGCACCCGCATACGACCTCTGAACACGTTTAGCGGTGAGAAGCCAGATGGTACAACTTGAAACAAGCTGTACAAGATGACCTACCTGTTGGGCTTTCCCAATTTCTCTCCCGAGATTATCTCAAGAAGTTTCATAAGTAGCACACCATCTCCGAAGTCAACGAAGAGGTCCACAACTTCCAATCTGGCCTGAAACAAATCCCATTCCATAAAAACCAATTTATTCTGACAACCCATTGTTTTGTAAGTTTTGTAGGTCATCCGCACCTCTGCTTGAGGATTCTATTCTGGAAGGACCACCAAATGTTTGATAGCACCCACGATAGCAATCGTCTCAAGTGCCTACGTCGTGCTATGGTCAACAGCAAAACAACGTGTCAATAAACCCAGTGTGCTCATTGACCGTTCGCAGCAATCACACTGAAGGACGAGATTAGCTCCAGTTAACAAATCGTTTCTACTCAGACTAATGGGATTAGCAGCCGATGGCAGACGACTGGAAATGGCGTGGCAGGAAGAGGCTTGACCTCAATGATGGAAATCACATTCTAACATTTATCTCCGTGATAAGTACATCCATACCGTATTTCTCCCATGAAGTAAATAAAGAAGCATGAACGACTTCCATTCTAACGGTAGCTTCAGGTAGCAGCTTACATTTGACTCAAATTAGCTTCGATACAGCTGAATTTGGATTTATTGTCGTTCAAAAAAAAAAGCTTTGGGAAAATTTTAAAAATGGATGAAGCATCTATCTGCTCCAGGATCAAGTTTATACATTTATATTTTCTGCTTTGAACAAAATTTTCTCAAATCTTCTAAATTTTCCCTAACCCCGTTCTCGCAACCCTTTTTGATCTCTCCCAACAGGAATGAGCACAAGCCATCCAATGTTGAATTCGCCGTGCTAATAATGCGCTTTTTCCAAGAAAACTATTGTTAGAGAACAAAGTATCGAAAAAATTCATGACGAGCTGTAATCGACAATAATGGAAGCCATCGCTGCCATCAGGATGAGGATTCATCACCTCTATAAGTGCACGAACGAGCAGAACCAGGTTAGCAAACCAACTTTGACGTCCTGCGCTGGGATTCATGAAACGATACCCAAGCAAACCAATGGTTAGCGTTATTGCTTATGGCATAAACTTTATACTTCTTGAAGACGCAGGATGCTGTTGGTTTGCTAACCTGGTTTTGCCCGTTTATGCATGAATCTTAGCCCTGCTTCTCTTAACATTACATAATCCATATGATAACCAATTACTCTAACCCTCGTTGGTTTGACTGGTTAGCGTTTCTAGAACCCAAGCCCAAACCATTGGCGCAATTCCACACACACACATAGTGCTGTATCAATGTGCAGCTTTCTCATTTATAACAACAATCAGCAATCCGTGTTCCTGTGCTTCAACGGGCATTTTCTATAAAGCTCAAAACTGAGGCGAAATAGCAACCAGCTCTATCTCGATCTCCTTACCCGTAGCCAATAACATGTGGGACGGCGAAAAAGTTGAAACCTAGACGTAACAAATGGAGGGCATTTCCGAACCAGCAGCGATTTCGCGAAGAACGCAACGCTCAAATTTTCTTCAGGGCAGTTCACAGTGTCGAACGATTCGTGGATAAATCAATACGATAACGATAAGCTTACAACTGATTCGAAATACCCCTCAAATATCGCCTCTTTGGCTTATTTGAGATAAAATTACGAGAGAAGCCCAAGAACAACTTGAGTTGTTTCATTGGTTCCCTCCACTGCCTTAATCACTGAAAAATGCTTTGTCGCAACAAAAAAAAACCACTGCAGCCTGACTCATGCTCTACGGTAAACTTCCGTAGATAATCACCCGATAAAGCCAAGTTTAATGCCACGGTCCACATTAACACATGCAGAGACCCATCAATCGGTGATTATGACTCATCCGTAACACCGTCTCTTGCATTTGCAAACCCAATGTTTCTGTCATTCAATTTTCCTATCGACTTTTTGTACGCGGCGCACCGAAAAATCCATTTTCGTCGACTGTTCTACGACGACAAAAAGAGCCTTTCGAGAATATTCCCAATAAGATCAAGAAAGGCCTTACGAATTACCAGACAAACTATCATGTGAGTGAATCACTACCGACTCAACTGAACCTGCAATACAAACTGCTCCAAAATGGTTTGACGTGGAATCCTGTGCTATAGGCAATTGTAAGATGCGAATTTCCCATAATTT
Organism: Ancylostoma ceylanicum; assembly: GCA_000688135.1. Taxonomy (NCBI): domain Eukaryota; kingdom Metazoa; phylum Nematoda; class Chromadorea; order Rhabditida; family Ancylostomatidae; genus Ancylostoma; species Ancylostoma ceylanicum. Next base: position 5,542 of record JARK01000451.1, read on the forward strand.
TTCATGAGTCAGCGAAACAAGAATCGTACATTATCGAAGGCTGTGAAAGTTTGTGGCAAATCCATTCAGATTGTTTCCTTCCACATATTTCGATTTGGTTTGGAGCTAAGCTGAAAAAAATCGATGAAATCGATATGTAAATCGATAGTTGAATCCGACGAGGAGTATCCCAGGCCCTCCGTTGGATTACGATGCTGTTCCATGTTTGTAAGATCTTTTGTTACGATTAGTTACCTCGTTTGCAAATGCCTTCTTGCCGTTTGAACTTGGCATCCCACGCGTGGCCCAGATTTTTGAAATAAAGTGTCGTGAGGTTTGCTATGTTTTATATCTAGATCATAAGACTCTTGTAACAGAGGCTCAAACGATTTTCCTCTTTGCTCGTTGAGATCTGCCAGACTGAACGAGGAGTACTGTTCTTTCTGTCTGCTTTCTTCAAAATGAGTCTTGTGAGAAGACTCAATGAACTGTCTCTTCTGAAACTAACCTCAAAAAAAAAACCCAAGAAAAACTCAATGTTCCCAGACCGGTTGCACCTCAACCTATAAGTGCTGGCCGACACTACACCGATGAACCTCATAAGAAAGCTATTTACCTAGAGCAATAGCAAACACCTCTAAGTGTTGATCCCTCATGACTCATCATCACCTCGGGAACACTCATCACTCTCAACGAGGTTTACACCTCGGCCAAGCACAAAAAAGTGGCAGTTAACGGCAGATTACGCCAGCAATCATACAAATGGCCATACACAACACCAACGTCTCTCTCCCAGCGAGAAATAATAAGGCCACCCGACGGAATGCGCCAAAAATGTGCCGCTCCGCACATATCTTAAGCGTCATCTATGCGTCGGAAGGCCGCCATAGCGCGCCTTATCCACACTTCGCTGGACTAATAAACATCCATACAAACAACTTTCATATGGAGTCGATGGTCGAGAAATCAATAGTGAATCAATAATTCGATACGGGGGTTTCTGTAGAGAAAAAAAAAACAGGGATGAACTCTGCAGGCACTGAGGTACGGAACTGCTTACCCGATTCAGAAAGGAGTTGCACCACTTCGTGAACGTTTTCTTTTGGATATGCACACGTTCATCTTGCAGTTGCTTAATCCGATTACGCTCGAAAAAGAGCGTCTCATTCGCGAAATCGTCCTCATCATGTCGCGGACTTGGCGCGGCTCCAGCCGGCGTTCCGTTTGCCCGTGGAACTCGTACCTAAAGAAGAGTGTAGTAACGGAGTACTGAACGAGGAAATTTCAAGAATATTGTCTGAGACTTCACGTAAGTGCCAGAATTCCATAGCATACGACTTTGCACTGGTCGTTTCAAAAAAAAAAACCCATTGGGAATTTTATGGTATCACATGCTATGACATCACACAATTTCACCATAAGCCAAGCCCACTGAGCACCCCCTTCAGGCAGAGAATTCTAAATTTTAAACTACTGCCCCTAAGAACAAACATATTGAGGCGTCCAGCTCACAACAACAACACAAGTGCGGGAGCACTTGAGATTTCTTTGAATCACACTCGATCACGACTGAGTCCTGTGAGATCTACAAAAAGTCTAGTTCTTGGGGACCCTGTTATAACCGGTCAATAATCAGTGTCGCATGCATGTGCGTTTCGAACTTGTCACAAAATGACTCATCCTAAATCGGCTTAAACGAATGCGACCAGTAAAAACCTACTTTCTAAACCCCGCAAAGCTTGAGTTACACTCTCTATTAAAACTAGACACGTAGACATATCGAACATCTGAAACTACATCATAGAAAAGCCCTCCCCCCCTCCAATAGAACTAAAGAAAAGACTTGCAACAGCGTGCATTAACTCGCGAATATCTGCCAATTACCAGCTTCCCTCTATTCATACCTCTTAAACAACCTCGATCAAACAATCCGTGGACTGCTTCTAAAGCGTATGCCACAGCACCAATAAATACAGAGATGCGCAATTCAGCGATCGAAATGCAATTTGCACAGCTGTTCGTGTTCGCGACAGATTTCTCAATAATCAACACTTGGCAGTTATTCAATGTGATCTTCAACGGAACTCTGTTAATCACCATTGTCCACGGCAACCACGGAAAACGTGGTTGTGGAATAAATAGCATAAATTACAAAATGGACTGAAATCTCGATAAACAGGTATAAAATCAACGGGAATAGTGAAATGGGAGTTCTATATTTCTCAATGATTCTCTATTCCTTCTGAACAAATATAATTCATTCCTTGGCAGCGAATACCAAAAGAAGAATTAACAATTGCTTCAAACAGTAATAGAAGCAATAGAGTATTGATCAGAAAATCTGCCCCGGAATTTATGCCTACAACTCTGCATAGGTGGATAAGAACACGGATATCGCATCAATTTCTAACCATGGCTTCGTTTCAGCGGATTTGTGGAAAACTACCGTGAGAAATCCAAAAAAAATGGCAATGGCATGCAAATTGAAGTTGATCAGCGCCTAGAGTAATCTCCTATGCAAAATTAAAGACTGTGAAATACCGCACCTACCATGTATAGTATACCCACAGCGACCTTACAGAAATGGAGTGATGGTTCAATATGGATATGATAGCTGCGTTCATCGTCTCAGATAACCCTCTACCACCCGAAGTTCTGGCGAAAACATGTGATTTAACACCTTTAAAGCCCCTGAGAACAGTGCCCTTACCCTTCTCTCTTTTCAAAGTAGTGTAATCCCCATGCATGATTTTCAGCTAGGTCAATCCTGTACAGCATTTTCCATCTTCTACCCTTTCCGCATCATTAGCACAATTTTCTCAGCAGCCATTAAACTTATCGATATTATGGATAGCTGAAAAAGTACCCAAGCCATGTAAACGCTATTTACCCTCCCATATCAGCCCACTGATAGCTTCGATGACTCGCCGCCGCCACAGCCTTTGGTTGCATTGTAAATATAAGGCAAGATAGTGAGCAAATCTGTCAAACATCTGAACGCTCCTAGTCAATATTGCAAAACCGCATTGAGGTACTCTCAAACACATCACACTTGTTCAGCAACTGTCCTAATTGGGTCGGCAGAAGAAAAACCCACAATCAATACACTCAAGATTCTCACGCCTATCGGAGCGTGTAAGTAATACGAATAAAGAGAAGAGCTCTCTCCCTTCGGTGAACATGAACCACCTCACACAATCACACTCGACAACTAAAAAGAAGGTATTCATAGCTGTACTCTTAAGAAACAATTTCAAAGGAATCTGCGCGACGAATACACATTCTCACACCACTGGAAAAAGACAAAAGCGATGCATAAAGCGTCACACTGTAGACAACAAAGAAGCTATTCTAGCTATTCCATCCGGTGATATATGCATGTGTCAGCAACTGCTATTATAGAAAAGAGAAAGTGATAATTAATGTAATTCAACACTCACCCTTACTTCATACTGTGGCATGGTTGGCTCTCTCGTGTGCAATTCGTCGAAATTGATGGCACTCCGGCTTGAAGAAATCTCACCGCGCCAGCCTCGCGCCTCGTCTAAGAATGTGGACGATTTATAATTGGAAACGAAACGAAAATGTTTTCTCCAACGATTCGCGGAACTCTTGTGATTGAGACAGAGCAAGTAAGAACAAAGAACTCAACACGGTCGCAAACGGCATGTGCACAAAATTCGGAAAGAAAGGTTCTGGATCTCTTCCTTAGCGGTATTACACAAAAATATCAAACTTCATCTCCTGGCTGACTAAGTCACTTCGTAGATAGCTCAGCCAAAGATATACTTGCAAAATCAATCTACATTCATATTTTGTGCATACATAAGAATCTTCTACAAGCGGCACGATAATTTCCGAAAGAAAGGATGTACTGAGCTTTCAAATTTCACTTAGGCTTCACGGATTTAACCACAGAGGTAGAAACCGTCGCTAGAATACAATGCACGTCCAGATGGTCGTATAAATCTCCTTGGAAGGTGCTTGCCAGATAAGAAACAGTACTAATCGAGTAGAAAAAAAGAGGACGGATCGTGTACTTTAAAAAACAGTTAACAATCTCAGCACTCGTCAGTGCTTGGCTTTTTCAATTGAGTTAGGGGATAATTGATGCTACAATTTAGCTTGTTCCTAAGATGAGGCATGGCGGTTTGGGTGCATAGGACACTAAATTTTGGTTCCGATTTAAAGAAGAAGAAATTCTTTAAAAAAAAGCTGACATTGCATGAGGTTCGTAGTCTTCAGACCAAGTTTTCGAAACCATATAACAAGGATGCTCCCGCGATAATTCATGATTGATTATTCATAGAATGAATGCGCAAAAAACATGTAACTTTTGCTATCACTGCTAGATAATCAAGTGTTTCTGTAAGATGTCCAAAATATGAAAAGTCCAATGCTGCAACAAAGAAAAAATACAAAGAGTCCAAAAAAACAAAATATCAAACATTACCTTCGAGGTTCTTGACTGTTTTGCCCTCACCGGGCGAGTAGATTGCAGCTGAATATACGAATGACATCACTTATTGGTGTTGGTGTGACACGGCTCAGCACATCACGCACAGCGCAGAATCCAAGCAATACTAGTGTGGTCAGTAAATCGCTGTTCGTTCGGGGCGGTCAACTCTCGCCAATGTCAACCAGCGGAAGATATGATGACGCTACGCGCTGGTGCGTGTGACGACAGATAGAGTATAGTTAAGAGAGGGGCGGAGGCGATATGAATGGGTCAAGGCGACACCGGCCGACGACGACGACGTTGACGGCGCCGATGCAATCCCGATGAGATCAGACGCTGGCAGACGAACGCCTTCCTCCTCCTACACTGTCTGTCACACCCCGCTACCAATTACGGCGGCGGAATTACGACGGCTCGACGACGACGGCGACGTGCAACGACTCGCTTACCGCGCGCCGATTTGGGGAGCGGGGAACTCTTTCCGGCCGATGAACGGACGACAAGCACCTCCTTTGCGCGCAAATACACGCCGATTGAACGATGGGAGACGCTCACTCGTTCGAAGACTGCGCTCACGCTGTCCATTTTACAGCCGCTCAATGAAGGTTGACCCGTACTTTCGTAAGGACATGTGATTTCAAAGTGAAGAAGATCACCAAAGTGAGATCCTGCGATCCATCAAATCCAAATTTCGCCTCCAACTAATGTTTAAAACCAGAAAAAAACTATGCGATACCTTGTAATTCTGCCGTGCAAACCTCCACAAACTCAAAAAAAGAAGGCTCATTCCCATTTTTTGCAAACTCCACTGTAAGGCAACACCTTCTTCAACGCAGTTCACCTGTCGGAAATTCTCGGCACAATGTTTACATTCTGCGGAGCGTGAATATAATCCCCAAAAAGTTCAAGGGCTCCATGTGGTGAAGAAACCACAGCATAGCCCATGAGTACCGGAAAACTTCAATCCACACTTATTTGGAGGGATACCCTAATTTTACGAAAACTCTGGATTACAGAATTACAAAATAATGCCTCTCAAATATAAGTACACCAATGAAGCATAATCGAAAATGAATAGGAAGCACGTGGATATTATTCAAGGAAAATATGAATTCTTTGAGAGCACCATGTTTCGAAAACCATTACTAAGCGCAAATGACACCACTACCCATTTCATACAGGATCCATACACCTCCGATTTCATCTATTTTCTCTAGATTTTCCAGTAGATAACACCTTTTTTAAATAATACTAGTTCTCCTAGGTGGAAAATGGGTTTTTCATTTGATTACAGTCAATCCAGACAAAGGACAGAACTTGAAAATAACGTTATTCAGGCTTATATCAAAAATCGGTCGCTTGAATTTCACCTTTTAAACAATACGAGCACGACAATATGGGAAATAACGGGGCGAAAAGTTGGAGGACACCGATCCACCTTTACTTCTTGATTTGTACTTATTCATTTATTTTTATTTATAATACATGAGTATGCTCATGTGGAAATTTGTATGATCAGATGAAGAGACAGACATGTACATGAAACATCAGTATCGGAATATTAAAATACAATGACGACTATGAAATTTTGCGAATTATCTCATGTAGACAAGTAGCGGTTGATGATGCGCCTAAATGATCGAATGCTAACTGGTATCCTTTGCCTTTTACTCAACTTAGTACACTCCGAACCTGCTCTATTGAAAAAAGTTGAATCTTAAACTCTTCCTGGCTTTGAGGATGACTGCTTTGATAATATTTCCTCTGGTGATGGATTTTTGCATAGTACAGAAGGTATACTTGGGCTCCAGTCCACTACTAGAGTAGTAGACTAGAGCACAAGTATACCTTCTGTACTCCAAGTACTTGACTTATAAGGAAACAAAGACCGTATTCGTCCAACCATTCACATTTTGTCAGACGTCTGCACCTAACACCCTCATTAAAAAGCAGGAAATTACAGAGCACACTTACTGTAAGGGCCAATTTCGTCAAGGAAGATGGCTGCAGAGACGTCAGAGAAAAAAGATCGGTGGCAACAGCAGAAAGAAACGAAAAGGATAGGCAGAATGCGCAAATATTCAACCATAACCGTATTTGAAACATACTATAGGTATTTGATCATGTTTCTTCTGCTCCGTTCAGGTTTTTTAGATGGAATTCTTTATTATGTTCGGCCGGACGTTCAAAGAACAAAGGACATGTAGATTATTATAAGACTATAGATAGTTTTCCTATCTCGAATTTCGTCTAGCTCGAACAAAACTAAATTAAACTGACAAAGTATAAATTTGTTCCAATAAATCACCTTTCGGTTGTAACAAGCCAAAAGACTGAATGATTGATAGTAGGTGAATAGAGTCGGTAAAAAGCTCGCATAAGTGAAAATACCCACGAGCAATATCCTTAAACAAGGAAGAGGTGAAGGAGGAATGAAGGCATGGTCGCAAGACGACCCAGCAGTGGTCAGAAATGGTTCAACGGTCAATGTTCCGCGTGTTAAATACAGGTGAATATGTCAATACCTGTCAAGACATGTCCTGGACAAGTGAGCCCGGAGAGAACAAGTTAACGAGGGAAAAATACTCGGCTACACCTTGCAAGCTTTCTAAACATTAGCATTCGAACGAATATTCAAGTATTTCGAAAGGCTAAGGTATCCGACCTTTCGAATATTCGAATACTTCAAAAGGCGTCAAAAACGCGTGATTTGACTATAGGAAAGAAGAAAAAATCGCATACCATTGTGCAAAACTTTATAACATAACTCTAAACTCTTTCCACGAGAACATAGTGCCACCTACGCACAGGCCAATAGTCACCTTCTGAACTCCCGCTGTGTTCGTTCTCAAAACCTGCTAAAACCATATTGACCCTAATTCGATTAACGCAAGAAAGTATACAATGTCAGGTCGAATAAAGGACAAACAAATTATTCCAATGTTTAGGAAAAAAGAATCTGCACAATGTCTTCAAAAATCTATGTAAAATAGATCTTCAATAGATACAAAGGCCATTGCTTGACTAAGTGCCATTACATCCCATTATGTAAACAAATTTTCCAACAGCAGCATGAGTGCGAAAAAGCGAAGAGAATTGCATGCTAGAAAAAAATTACATTTAACATCATTGCAGATGGTATCAGTGGGTGTTTGCAAACGCAAAAAATAGCAATTCAAATAAAGATAATGAGAAATTTATTGTTACAGAAAGAAAAGAGAAATAAATAGGGTAAGCTAATGCCGCTTTATGTGTTGAAAGCATAGAAACACGTGCTTATATTCCGTTTCGCCATCTGCGAGAGCTGTAGAGAAATTAGAGAGAGAAAGAGACGCGTGGAAACATGCGGCGGCTGATGGGCAGCAAACCAGAACCTGCGTGCTTGCAGTTTAGTGCGGAAATCGCAGTTTTATGCACATATCCTCAACTCTAGGCGTAGGAAATACATAGAAAAACCTCAGTTGGGCTACAAAATGGTTTTAAAAAAGCAATTGACATGATTTACTACATATGACTAGAACACTTTGTCATAAAAGGATCTATGATCTACGACACTTCATATTCCAATAGAAGTAAAGCGATAAAAACTCCAATAAGGTCAGTTTAGCGTCGATGTGAAGGCGTACGTGGGACACATTCAAGATAAGAGCTCGGAGATTCATGGGAAAAGTCGGGGTGATAAAACGATGGAATGTGAAACATTCCGACAACAGAACGTCTCTGGCTTACTTTCATCGAAAAGTATTCATTACGCGAAAATTTATGACGGGAACGCCGACACTGGCAAGGAATACCCGCTCAAAAAAGGACGTATAAAAAACAGCAAAAGAAGCAAATCGATACTTCACAAGTGCGGACAGCCGGAAACCACGCTGCGGGATCTAAGAATCGCTTTTCTGGCGGAATTAAAGGGCACACCATTCTCTTTCAGCTTCCGAACTTCTGCACAAAAAATCGTTTCAAAACTGGAGCGGCTTAACGAAAAGGAAATTAACTCATCAAGGACTAATGAACGTAAAAAGCCAAACTAACCTTGGCTTCATATATCCCAAGAAAAAGGAGAGAAAGAGGCTCCCGCTAACCATGACCGCAAAAGTAAGGCCCTCAGTTTAGACAGAACAATTAATGGAATTATACGTCTTACTTTACACGAAAGTGCTCATCCTTTCATCCAAGCTGGAAAGAATTCTGTTCTGCTCGGAATTTTCCTACGGAGCTGCCTATTTTCTCGTTTATCTAAAGAGCTCCAATAGATTACGAAGAAGAAATTGCTTTCATCATGTTCACCATGACTAATTTGAACTAGCTCGGACAGTATTGGAAACTGAAGTTTGAAATACACAGATACAGCAGCAGTACTACAGATCAGATAAAACTCTGTCCCAAACTTTGAATAGCCACAAGACTACAGTAAGAGAGAAGGTCATATAGTCTGTTTCAGGCGCGACGATAGTTGAATATCCGTGCAGATAATGTGCTTTTCTCTAACTCCTCTCCAATTGCTGTACACGTTCTCGCGTTCTTTTCCTCCCTGCTGTCTTCCCAGCTATCGTCGCTGGTGGAACGCACTTTACCTAAGTAGGTCTCAGTACGAACATTAGAAAGATCTCTTTTCCAACAACATCCAATAACATTGATGACCAGAAAATTGCATAGCATTTTCAAATTATTTAATGAAAAGAACTGGCTAGTAAACTATTTGCGAAAACTCCTCAACCAAGCTTGCAGAAGTTTCCGCGGCATTTTGCGGATATTGCGGGCGGTTGCGGCGCGTGTCGCACGCAGATAGGTCTACCCGTATCGATTGCGAGTAACCGTACCGCGGCTCGCTTCGCATACCATTAGGATCAGTAGGGGCTGTGAACGTTTCAAACGATGTTACAAGAAAGCGAACCATAGATTTGCTACTTTTACTCTGAAACGTTTGAAGCGAAAATCCGCATTTTAGAAAAAAGCTGACCAAATTTCCTAAGCAATGCGTGAACAACAAACTATTCCTATTTTTCAATGTTTGCTTGAAAATACCCACTAAAAATACATTATCGAACATGTCAAATCTTCTCATAAAAGCAGAAAATGGTTAGCTCCTCAGAAGACAAGACGAGAACTTGGTGAATTCTTGCGAAGATGTCAGGACTGAAACAACCGCCCACAAATAGAAGTCAAAATATAGCGCAGCTGTTCATTTTAAGAGCAAACGAATGAGCCACTTGAGATTTAACGCTAGCGCTAGCGCCACCAACTCATGTCACTGCGTTCCAATCTAGAGAACGATTTTTAGGAAACGCCAAGAACGGTGCTCGTCCGCGTCTAAATTAGGCAGTGCTTCAACAGTCGGCCATGTCCGTCTTGCAGCAGACGCAGCTGGCGTTAATAGGCTTCTGGGTGGTTTACGAATTAGAACATATTCATGTTGTACAACACGTCAAAAAAAATATTATGAAACGTTGAATGTCTGCTTTTATGACGGAGAACGCAATCGTTTACGAATGTTATGGTTATGCTCGAACAACATACAGTGGAATGTGAGGAAAAAAGATGCGAACTTGAATAAGCGTTTCCAGTGGCGAAATAAATATAAAATAATGGATAGACTACAATTAAGGAAGGCTTTTGACGTAATTTCGTAGTTATAAAAGGAAAACCAATGTCAATGTATAACAAATGTGAAACAAATGCAGGAATTATGACTTACTTGGGGAAATACTCCAGTCACAATCCTGAGTCCAAAGCCTTATCAGAACTCGCAGTCTTACGACACACCAGTTTACGCGGTCTCGGCCACTTCCTGGCAGGGTTGCGGCGTGCGCCAATCTCCTTTCGTGGTTGGACCAGTGGATCACGGTGGGACGTTTAATCGCGCATTTAAACTCCCGAAGAAAACAACCGCATTTTCTGCAACTCTCGCATGTTTTGCGCAACTTCACCATTGGGTATAATTCCTTGTTATTGTGAAGCCTGGGAATATCGCAAAATATCAAGCAAGAATATTCTCGCTGTGTCCTTTAAAAAGCACAATTTTAAAAGAAGGCGAACCTAATTTTCAGTGGTAAGAAGTAGCGTCTTTGGATATTACTCAGCTATCCTGGAGGTGCACTCTAATCCAACAAGAACTTCTTTCTGAGTAATCTACCAAATTAAGCGATTAAAAAGCGACGAAAAAGTTGAAAGTAGCAGACTCCAAAGACAGGAAGCTAAATGAAAACCAAGACACCTCTAAAACACCTCAGTAGACACTTACCAGAAGAAAACTTGGACCAAACGCAGCAACACCACGTGCACAAGCATTCAAGTCCAGAAAAACGTGCGAATAACTTCTTTCAGGATGCGCAATTGTATCAGAAGATCAATAGTACAAGCTCATCAATGTCGTCTCAGCACGACGACGAGGCGAACGGGGGCCGTGGATCCGAAGAAATTAGCCGACATTTCGTCATCTGCTGTTGTGCACGGGGCGACAATGAAGATTCGATCGAATCTTTGCACATACGGTTTTTGATGATAGGAGCATTTATGGCTCGTTATGCGAGTGGAATATTAAAGTATCGGCTGGGAAATATCGACCGAAAGATAGGAGTGGAGGGGGGGGGGTGGACTTTGATCAGGAGGCGAGTCAAATAAGGAAATCAATAAAGTCACCCAAATATGGTGGTAGTGCGTACTCGATCCAGCAAGGTTTGCATTTGTTTATCCCTCAGTATAGCTCTAGAGATATAATACATTCGTCGGATACTACAATAGCAGAGAAAAAAGCGCAAGGAATAAAAATATTAAAGCGTGCCGTACTCGCCTGGACAACGATGCACCACTCAGCAGCTTGCCGTTTAGTGGTGCCTAAACCGCAAGCTTATGCACCAGCGTTCAGTTGTCATTGCTTTTGGAACAAACGATATTAGCAGTACTTTTCCTTCAGTTTTGTACCTTCCTTCAAACGCTTGTGCATGAAATGCGCTTCTCAAAGTACAACTCGGCGTGGTTCAAACCGTTCGTCTAACCGTTGAAATGAGCATTATGGTGGGGAAAAAAGGAGGAAAAGGACACAGGAATGACAAGGTCATGTCATCGAACGTCACGTTGGCGCCACCCGTCGGCCCGGCTCAACCAACGCCATTCGCGGCGACGGCGACTGCGGCTCGTTGCAATGACTGGTGGCCGGTCGAGTCGCGGGCGGCTGGCTGCCTGCTTGAGGATTAGTCCGCACGCGCGTGCACGATTAGGGAAGTTGCAGGAATAGTTCCACGGTCATGTGACGTACTAGTAAATAAACTGAGTACTCCACTTTGACGGCCATAAAAGTCAAGGGGTTGGTCCTAGGATGGGTTGGTCCTAGGATTCACAGTGTTGCCTCCGGAAAGAGAGAGCACTCGCACTTTTCGGTGAGAAGGGGTCGAATGGGGAACTGAAAAACATGAGGGAAGGAAAGCTCGAAAGCGAGAAGGAGGGGGGGGGGTGGGGGTGGCGGTGAGAGGGATAGAAGGTGTTACGAGGATAATTTTTCACACCTTCACCACGTTCTACCCCTAAAAAATAAGCAAAAACGAAGTCGTCCGTTGAAAAAAAACATATTTGATTTTCAAAAATTCAGGTACTATTAAAGGCAGCACCCACGGAAATCCTCACTTCCGAGATGAGTCGTTCCCCGTGTGGTCGACTGCCAGACAATCACAATGGTAACTTGAACACAGAAAAAAAGCGGCCTGTCTGTGAAGATACTGCCGTGGACACAGAGCCGAGCGTGGCCATTTTGGTGTCCGCCACGCCACTTAACGCTATTGATTTGGCATGCTACGAGTGGTCTAGCCTAATGTATCATGTTGTATAAGGAATATTGTACAGTGTAGGGTATGGAATGCACACCATCCACAAGAATTCGTGACGATACGCGCGTATACTCTCAGCGGAAAACTCGTCCGCGCTGTGGACGCATGGGAAACAATGCCTTTATTTCTCGTCTTCCGGTGTGTTTCACGCTGTTTCATCACTGCCTATGAGTTCATCGTCCCTCAAAACCTTGAAATTCAGCGAAATCTCCAACACAAAAATTTCCGTGGGTGCTGCCTTTAAGGCACTGGAATAGTTTCTGTAAGGTACCACACTTACCCTAACCCTACCGTAACCCAACGAAAATGGAGTCACCGTGCAAAATCGATGTGATATTCGTGATCAGCATGTCTAATAACCCTGTAGAGGGTGTTTCAAAGAAACCTTTCATTTTGAAATTTTGGGGCAAAAAAGGTGGAGTAGTACAAAAATTCACCCCGACTAGCAGATCACGTCACTGTAATTTCTATGCGTGAAATAAAATGTGTATAGTGTGTGATTGCACAGGAGACATCCAAACAGACGAAAACGATCTACCGGGTCGGAAAACAGCAAAACAAAGTGGTTTTCCAGAGCGGATAGAACGATTTCCTCATTTTGGAGCTAATTTAGTTCTTATAACTGCACCAACCTTATTGATGAGAACTATGCGGGATAAAAACCGAGTAATTAATTTATCCAATTGATTGGAAACGGGGAAGCCCTGCGTGTATCCCTTTATATCCCTATTTCAGCATTGCGAGGTTCTTTCTTGCTCAGAAATTCAAAATTTAGAACAAGACTGCCTGGTCCCCCTCCTTATCCTTGGGATAACTGCCGTAAGCCAACTTTGAACCTATGCAGAGTCACTTGCGGCACATTTGAGCACGTTGATTATATTTCAGTACATTGACAAAAAGCCAAACAGCTGTAGTGATTTTTTTGGCTGTTTTTCCTATGTGTGGAAGGGAGCAGTCCTCAATTCATAAGTAACACAGTACTTTATGAGGTCTGTTTTTGTGCTTGTATGCAAAAAAATGGCACTATTCCACATTAGGGTCCCCAAAATTTTCAAAAAAATTTTTCGTCGAAACTTGGTATAGGGGGGTCATTTGAAAATGAATGCGATATTCGTGTTCAGCACCTCAAATACCCCCCCCCCCTATACCAAGTTTCGACGAAAATTTTTTTTTGAAAATTTTGGGGCCTCTAATGTGGAATAGTGCCTTTTTTTGCATACAAGCACAAAAACAGACCTCATAAAGTACTGTGTTACTTATGAATTGAGAACTGCTCCCTTCCACACATAGGAAGTTCCAGGTATCGAGGCTCATGCTCACGCGTCACACCACTACAGTCCTTTTCAAAAACATAGACGGATTCCGTGACTGCAGAATTGCGGCGGGACCTGGACGAGAGACAAGTGGAATGGTAGAGTAGGTCCCGACGCGATTCTGCAGCCGCGACGCTATGAAACCGCGCGCGCAATAAGTCTATCTTTTCGACAAGAACTGTACATATTTGGACAGGTTGCAACAAGAAGCAGTAGAATCGCACGAGAATGAGGGTGATATCAGTGAAATGCGCGGATGCGCAGACAGTCAGAGTGGCAATATTAGCTGCGGTAGGGCTTGCTGCATGCCACGACTACTGAATTCTCTGTGACTGGAATTTTCTCAACCTCCTAAACAACCATTTCCCTGAGTTTTGCTATAGTTTTGAAGTTCCACTCTCAGTTGCTAACAATACTATGATGATTTTCACTGGTAGTGGAATATTTGTTCCTAAAAAAGGGTTTTTCTAGTAACCATTCCCGTAAATTTCAACTTTCAGAGATGGAAAACGGATATCGAAAGATTATACTCACTGGCAACTAACTAAGCAATTTCACTCTGTTTATTCCACTCTATTCCGGAAAGATGTGTGAAAATTTCGAGAAAAAAAACGAGGAGGAAATGAGTGCTGTGCTCAATGTCGTGTAGGAAATGATGTGAAAAATGTCTGCGCAGTTATTCCAGCCTTTTTACACACTAAAGACATGCAGAACCACGAGCTGTGTCAGCTTCTGAACACAAAAAGCGTCACGTTCTCGGAAGAATAAGCAGCAAAAGCCATGAAATATGCACGGCAACCTTGGAAGCAAGCCAGAAGCAAAACACACATTCTTCCCCAGCTTACACCTGAAAAAAAGTCCACACTCTCACCCTCTAGTCAATTCATCGGCTTAGGAACCTTCGGCTTGTTTTCTCAGAGGTGGGGGTTCACTTAGAGTGAGAAGGTATGAGCACACGGCAAAGAGATCACTTGGTAGAATAGATTAATTCCGTGTATGGTCACTTTGGCATTTCGGAAACAACGAACGTGTGATTATGGTGGGACCTAACGGTAGCAACCAAGGAAGTCCTTTCGGAGAAGGAAGTTTTTGGGAGTTTCTCCATGAACTGAGTGGTCATTTCCGTATTTGTAAACAGTAGTAGAGGTCGGGGTAATTTCATTTCAGGGGTGGAGGCAAAATTAGCGGAAAAAAGACGTTTTTTGCCGGGAATAGATGTGGTCAATGGGAGCAGTGACGTAGTCAGCCAGAAATGCGGTAAACAGAATTGGTTTCAAACTCCAACAATTAAGTAAAACCACTCAAGAGTAGCTTCAGAGACAATCCGTTAAAACAAGACCTAATACAACGAGGGCGGAAGCGAACGACGCTAGTGGTCGGCTGGTGATGAAACAAGGGTCTCCCTAACCTTGGGAGAGGAAAACCCTAGTTTCAAAAATAAAACTACTAAAAAATTAATTTGAAATTCAGTGAATTTTAGAAAAATATTTGCGAAATGGGATGATATGAAATTTTAAATCTATTCTATAGAATAGACCTGAAGTTTTTGCCAGAAACAGTCCCAGGAGGAGGGTGTCCCACCGAATTTCTGCGCTAACCATCCTTGGTTTGCTTGATTAGTGCTCCATGAATTCAAGCCTAAGAAGTACCAAGTTGTTGGCATGGATTTTGCTTCTCACCCAACAATCCCGTCCCTGTAAGGAACCATTTGAACGTATGCAATAGCAGAATTAATGCTTGTCGTCATCAATAACGCATTGGAAATGCGATGGTTCTTTTCATGCTTTCTGCACATTGAGGCGTGTCCCCCGATGCAGCGCCTAGCACGCGCTGTGAACATAACACTTTTTTTGGACAGGTTTTCAATATTTATTTTTAGCAAGCATCAGTGGAGCAATGTTACACTTTATAAAGCAGTAAGCTTTGATAGCATGACTTCAAGATAAGCCCTTGAAACCATGAAATAGATAAGAGTGAAGGTTAGTATGATTCTCTATTCCAGAATGTTCTGCATGGCATATTTTGGCCTTGATGGTTTATTCTGCTGAGAAAATTTTGGTCAAATACCAACTCATCCTGGATTATGGTAAATACCATGGCCCCAAGTAATTTCGTAGTTCTGGCTGAGCTTAATAAGATTTATTTATTTATTTACTTATCTATTTATTTACTATCTATATTCGAGGAGCACCAAAAATGACAAGCAAAACAATGTTGCTAGCATACAGCAAGATGTCGGTTTGATTATTGTATGTACATGAATTTCTTGCCAGGATAAATCTTGGAAGCAAAATTTGGCCAAAGCGGATAAGCAGAAGTCCAACTTTTGATTCAATGACGGTTCCTCAACTGGCATCGCCTTGCGCAAAACTGCAGAATTCTCCTGTTCCTGACACATCCTGACAAGAGCCAGGAGGATGGACTTTGGCCTGGGACCCTTCCTGACCGCCACCCGGGTCTGGGCGGCCCTCCTATGTCCAGACCAAAGTCAAGCCTGTGACAATGGGATTTCAATGACAAGGGTGTAACTAACATTTGTGAAAAATTTAAGAAAGAAGAGCTAAATACGATGGAGATCAAGTCATTTACGCAATACTTCATACCAAGAGCAATAAATAAGGAGCAGCGGGAAGAGGGGGTGGGGTAGGGGGTTGGAAGGAGCATGGAAGAGTGAGTAAATTTAGTGATCTTACGGTGCGCGATTTTTTGTCATCATCCAGTGGATAAAGCATCTCTTCGGATCAAATATTAAAATGCTAAAGAAGTCAGTATTATTAGCTATAAAAAAACTTAAAAAAATTAGGAGTACCAGTTATAATGAGATAGAACATAAAATCATGAAGTGAAGGGATACAATAAATTTCCTTAAATCTCACCGAAATTTGTTGCCAATGAAGTGACAGGCTTGGATGGCGCAAATGCTAATTTGCAAGACAGAAATGCTTCCCGGGAATTAATACAACACTTACTACCATATGCGAAATCGTTACATTGGAGACGAGCCGACGAACATTTGCAGGCAGAAAAAGAAGCCACGCAATTGACGCACAGCTGCGCTGAAAGTCCTTGAAAGCTAAAACTCACATCCGTTTCTGCATAGTCAGAGTTTCGTCGACTTAATAGCCTGTCAGCTGTGTCCAAGAAGAAAAGAGGAAAAACATTCTAGAAGAAGAATGTCCTCAGTTACCCAAAGGCTGCTCTCCAGGGAATGTTTGTCCTTGAAAATTTTTGCGAATCCCGGGGCATCGAGAGAAGCAGAATCCATATTCATGGTTGAAATTTCTCGGAAAATTCGAGAAATGCCGAGAACTAATGATGTTTTCTTCCGTTGTTTCGGAAGCGTGGATGAGTCCCTCGCCGTGGATGCCCGTGAGCAGGGGTGTGCGAAGGAAAATTTCGAATTCCGGAAAACGTAAAACGTAACACGTAAAATAGAAAACCAAGAATTGCCGTAAAAACGAAAACGGAGAATTTCGCACACCTTTGCCGGTGCCCTCACAATGAACACGAAACCAATAGATGCATACTGCATTATCAGGTCCAGGTGGTTGAGAGCTGTAAACTGGTGCATCGTTGGGTGATTTAGCCAGATCCTCGGCTCTAGCCATGTTTTTGACAGTAACGTTTTCATGAGAAGGTGGACATCCCTTGCTTTCACAGTATTTTGTGAGTTATGACTTATCAGCACAAGTGAATAAATAAATACAAATAAATAAATAAATAAATAAATACGTTTTTACACAGCCATTAAGTACTGTCGTATTGAGTTGGAGTTCATTTTTTTGATGGAGCACCTGGAGTGCATTGGAAATGAATAAATAACAGTTTTTCAAATTCATATTGAAATTTCAGACCATTTTCATCCCAAAAATCCACATCCTCCCTTGCAACAAATAAGCATTACTACATATAGGTACCCTAACAATAGGACTTAGCCCTATGACATCAAACTTGAAAATTGCCAAGTGCAAGGCTGAAGCTGGCGTCATAAATCAAGCCTTTTTCTACATTTGGGGATGTGGGACGATAGGGTGCTAGCGTTGAATGTTTGGCGTCCCTTGCAGTGGTAGGGAACCACATAGTGTGGCTGCAAGCTAACAGTGGTTTGCAGATGTGAAAAAGCAGAAATATAAACTTTCTGCAATTGCTCCAGTAATTGGATTCGCAGCTGAACAGAACGAAATATCTTTTTTCCCCGTTAGATGGTGTAATTTTCTCCGCCGTGAATTAGGAAGGAAATGAATTCCTGGGCAATGTTCCACAGAGGCGTGGTTGTGCAAATGCATAATTACTTTTGATGGGAAAAGTGGATTGTTGCGAAATTTCCCAAGGAACGAAAGTTTCAAAGGGAAAGACCATGACAAGGAAGACAAAATCACTAAAGTGCGATCACCGTAGAAGGTGTGTAGTGGTCTTATAATGTACGACCTAACGAAGCGTCAAATAACACCCGGTAATTAGCGAACTGTGGAGGAAATAAATAAGCGATACCGAAATGAATAATCTCGACTTCAAGAACAAATGAAAAAAGTAAAAATGCATGAAGTTGTAGCGTTTTGTCGTGTCCCATGCCACACACTGTGGGCATGGTGACACCACATGCCTTCGGCGGACCTGTCGCCCTTATTCGGGAACGATTACTCATATCTGCATCGGAGTAGTCATACAGCTGCCCTTTTCATTCGAGATGCGACAGCTGAGAATCGAAGAACGAAATGGATGCTGTCTACGGAGCAAAGAAAATGTGAGGCAGAGAGGAGAAAGGAAAGAAGAAGAGAAGAGGAACGACAAGGATAAGGACAAACTAAGAAATCCAAACTGAAGAAAAGTGCGTATGGGTCAATTGTACGTTCATTTGTTGAAATGAATTGAAGAAGGTGGTATCACAGGAACGACTGTTTTGGACACGAAAGTTGTAGGAAGAAAAGTAAGAAGGAGATTAATTGGAAGTAAAGGCAAACTGCCGTTAATTTCATTTTGTATGCGCTATTAGCTTATTTTTACCAATTCTTATTTTCCTTATCATAATTATTTTCCCTATACCGTTACTTTCATGTTTCCCTTGCTATTAGTTTATTTTTTGCTACTTCGCATTTACCTATTTGCTCCAGCAATGTTTTTTGTTATGGAAAAGTCAAGTTTGATAAAAAGTTTGACTAGCAAGGATCAAGACTCCGCGAACGGTCGGGGGGATCCAGAAAGACAACAGAGAAGGAGGTTGCCCAGAAATGTAATATGCGTCTATCTAAGGGAGAATTGTCTGTACATTTCAGGGGCTGCTCGCATCACTGAGATTGCTCAGGGTAAGCGTGTTAGCCCCACTCAACTTTACTCGTCGTTAGCACAGGCGCCAACACTTTTACCCCGAGTAACCTCGGTGAATATCCGGGGAAAAACGCCCAAAAACTGTACATAGGCGTAACAACAAAACAAGATTGCAAAAATTGAAACAGGGAATGGGGAAAAACAAAGGAGAAAAGTTGGAGCTAAAAGGAACTATATACAATTCATGCAACTTCCTGGACTGGGAATCATGACCGTGGAATCAGGCGAAACCATGGTAGCAAAACAAGTTTCTGCTTCTGCACCTCTTCATAATGAGTGATCTATAGAATAGTTAGTGGGGCGTGAATAATTTTTCCTGCTTCATTTTTCGCAGATTCTTGGCCTTTCTTTCTTAGCCTTTTAGCCCATTTTTGACCGTTTTACGTTTTACGGGATTGAGAACTTTACTTCCGCACAGTCCTTTTAGCCAGTCACGCTAACCATCGATAGATTGCTTGGTTAGCGGTTCATGAATCACAGCCCTGTTGTCCTGATTTTTATCCAACTCCGAAAAACCCAACTTTTTCTAGCCAGATGACAGCAGTATAGCATACAGGGCTGGGATTCATGAAACGCCAACCTCAAATCCAACGATGGTTAGCGGGAACGGCTATTTCATGGACTATTTAAAATTAGGAAGCGCAGAATGCTAAACTTGATCTGCTAATGTGGTTTCGCCTAGTTTTGCGTTCATGAACTCGCCCAGAAGGCTTCTGAAGAATTACGGAGAGAAGGATAGGGAATTTTCGGGAAGTACACAGCAATTTGCCACGTGCCAGTTTATTCCTGGCAGCACTCTGGACGAAATGAATTACTCTCAACGAAACTGAAACGCGTTAATCCAGCCAGCCAGATGTTTACTTATTTTAAGCGGAGACAAAGAGGCGGACGACGACCACGCGACTCGCAGAGGACAGCCCTAAAACGCTGAAATCGCAGCAAAACAACGCCGATTCGAGTAGAATGCGCGTTTTTGCAACGAAAACATCCAACAAGCAATCCTAATAGCCGCCATCTGCCCTATAGGGCGAGATTTTGCGATAAAGATTTTATTAGTTTGGGAAATGCATAGTGAGCGTCGCGAAGGAAGCAAGAATAGAAACTGTGCTTGCTTGGAGGACTGTTTAGCATAATAAAATCGCGGCTTACAATGTGGTAGAGTAGCAATCCCAGCTTAAGCAAGAGACGAGTCATATGGGAAAACAAAGCTGTCTTCAAGACAACAAAGATCTCTGGTTACTGAACTGGAAGTAGTAATAAAGAAAAAATAGGACGGAAATGAACCGGCTACCAAAGCTATGCTTATGTGGAGCGGTTACCAAGAAGGTAACGAAGCACGAGCTCGGATGCAACAATGGAAAGTTGGGTAACCCCACATCCTTGGATATGATTACTTTTTTTTACCATGACGTTGCTACAGACAATGTCATGTATGGGCAAAGATGTTGACTTGTGCTGCTGGTAAGTAAAGTGTAAACTCGGGTACGTTAACTTGCCTACCATGGGTAATCTCATTGGCGATCAGCAGCTCCTCATGCATCAGGAGCCTCGAAAAAAAAAACTGACTCATTCGGGCCACGGACGAATATTTCTAGAGGGTATTCATACTTAAGTATATATGAACTGTGGGAAGATACTGAGTAGTCCAGACTGTGCTGAAGGGTGCAACCCCGGGGATGCACTATTCAGAAATCTTGTTCTGCCGCCTTGGCTCCACCCACAATCTCCCCAATATGTGGGGCTCAAAACGAATTTCACGGCTTTTTTGCATAGAATCATGTACGACATTGCGATCAGCAGTTCCTATACAATCTTAGTACGCCAAAAAAAAATTCAAAAAGTTATTTTCATGTGATCGGTGCCTTGAAAAACGCTAAAGAAGGAGAAGGTGCCTTGAAAAAAAAATGTGTGAGTCACCTCATTCTCTCCGGGAATTTTGGTACAAATGTAAGTTTTTTTTTTGAAAGCAACAAATAGCAAATAATAAATGAATAAATAAATAAAATATTAATAAATATCAATTAGACGATAAAAATAAGAAGAAGAGCAATCTTCCCATTCAATCTATAATAATAACGAAAGACTGGATTAATGGCGTAAAAGCTCACATTTTTACCAATAATCACACCCTATTTTAACCAAAGCTAAGAATAATAAAGGAGCTGAAGCCATGCTCGATGGGAAGTGCTACGTTTTGGGAGAACCGTCATAATAAATTATACAGAATTTATTCATTTCGATGCGCAGATTTGCATCCTAAGCAGAAGTCTCCGCGAGAACAGATATGTATGTATGTATGTAGCTTTGACAGGAGTGAGCAAGCGCTGGCCGTCAGGACGCTAGGAACGAGACAGTCTTGGGACATATTTCCTCTACATGTTCAACCTATCAGTGCTAGGCTCCCTTATCGCGTAAAAACCCAAAACACAAGGATAAGTAGAACAAATGTGAAATTATTGCGATTGTATGTAAACCACTATTATCTGCAGTGTAATTAGGACCTAAAAAATCGAATGACAAAATCAATCTAATTAATAATCCAGAATGCGATCCGAGAAATCCAAAAATTGAATGAACGGAAGGCCCTTAACCTTTTTTTTATAACATTATCCTCGAGGAGTTGCGCTCCCTTTCCGGGTCTTTTTAGAAGACCCGAAATTTCAACTTATTCGAATTCTATTTTCGAATTCGAATACACCTAATGAATTATCCTGTCCTAAGTGAGTTACATTCACATTATTTTACATTACTGCAAACTAATAATCGATATTTAACGAACACGAAAAATGTTTGTTGGAGTCTGAAGACGAACTGATAAGTGGTGGTCGTAAAAAGAACGGATACGGGTAATTAGTTATAAATTTCCTAAGTAGATAGTTAGGAATAACTGGAGATTGTTGTCTAGAAAATTCAAAGGAAACAAAAAATTGACAAGAAGGTCCACTTTATCTGGAAAGGCAGAGGTGATACAACTTATGAAAGAGCATGGTTCTGTGGGCAGAGTGGAAGAGGGG
>JARK01000451.1:27984-37988 GCA_000688135.1 Ancylostoma ceylanicum
GGGGGGAGGAGGAGCGGAATAAAGAAATTCGCTTGTTTTACACTTACTCAAGGGTTCAGAACACCTGAGTAACGTACACCAAGACCGTAACCTTAACCTCTTGCTAACGAAAACCAGACTGTCTACCTATGTTCACGCTCCAATCCTGTTTGATTTTCTTTTTCCCTTTCGCGGCAATTCGCATACCCTTACAATTTAGAGGGAAACTCGTTCAATTAACGCAAGAGTACTCAAACCAGTGCGAGTCAAACGGCCGTGCAGTGGAAAATTATTTTCGCTTTCTGGGTAACATGCACGATACTGTGAAAATCGTAGGAAAAAAGGCAAGGAAATAATAGTCAATCTCAGAATGGTCATGAAAAGGAGAAATATTAAAAGCAACAGGTAAACTTTGTAAAAATTATGAAGAAAATAGAAAAATGAAAAAAGAAACATTTTAAAGAAAGAGCGGGACAAGATTTGTAAAAACAGAGGTCATTCTCTTGCGTTTTATGGGGTGGAGGTGATGATAAGTCGAGAAGAGAGGATCGCATTTCTGCGACTGAACCATCTAAAGAAGGAACCAATCACAGAAGGCGGCCCGTTTCGCCTCATCATGACCCATACCACATTTTGGATGGACCGCATGGAAAGAAAAATTCTCGAATAATTTTAATAATAATTTTTGTAACCGTTTTCTGCTGCATCTTCCTAAGACAGTTAACAAAAAAAATGAGGTTGTAAACTTAGAGAATAAGTGAATTCTCGGGTTGGAATTTTAAAGTAAGGTTTTCCACCATATCACAGGCTTAATAACAAAATGACATGAATGATGCTAGTACCATTTAGAAGATAGTTATGAAAATAGAACAGAACGCGTAGTCTCCACAGGTGGTCACAGCGCAGAGCAGCGAACTGCCGGTTCGTTTATAGGTCGTAATGGCCTAGAATGCAATTCTAATTCCTGCACTGGCAAAAAGTACGCCGCACCTTGTCCCCGTTTCGTTGACTTCGATTTGGTTCAGCGCGAACGAACGCCGACGCGTTTTTTGTCAATGGCGATTTCAATTAAAATGCAGAATTAACATGCTGGTGCGCCACAAGGCATGACGGATGGGTCAAACATGGTTCGGGGGCAGAGACGCAGAGTAAAGCGATCGATATTTGCTTGCGTAGACAACATTCAATGAAATGGAAAAAAATCAAGCCATATCTGATATATACGACATCTAAGGACTGATTTATGGGCGTGGAGTATTACACCTGTTAGGGGCGGTGCGACCGAGCTACGCGATTGGCCAGTTGCGTGAATTGACCAATCGCAGAGCTTGACCGTGCCCATTCCTAGGTTTAACGCGCCACACCTCAGATTTATGCCTCAATTCGACCAGACAGAAACTCGTTCAACTTCGAAAAGCATGCGGGGGCCCGTCACTGGATGCTCGAAACGTCCGCGACCAATTATGCACGCATTTCGAGGCGTTATATACCAAAGTTTCGTACAGCGATTATTCATTACCATTGTGTCAGCTGACTCAGGGTTTCATTGTAAAAGTAGGATGACCTAGCTACTGCAAGAAAACGAGGTTCGCGAAGGCGCAACCTCAACAAAAGAGAAATTTCGAAATAAGCATGAATCGGCACAGTGAGAAATAGCAGGTAGAGGTATTGCTCCTTACAAAGGAAAGGCAGCAAAGTCCAACAAGTGACTGCATTCGGACGAGTTTTCTGGGCTGCGCTCTTTCTGGGCTGCGCTGATGTTACCTCAGTACAGGCGCAGACTAGCGAACCAATGGGAGTACAAGAATTATATTGGAAACAGGGGCGGACAGTACATCTAGTGAAAACAAAATGTTTGACGCTAAAATCGTGGTGGAACCCACTGAAAGGAATTAAATTCGAGAGGAGGCGAAAAGAAAATAGCCAATAGCAGGCATTCAAGACCGCCCACGTACCACCCATTGCGTGCTGGTGCGCCACAAGGCATGACGGATGGGTCAAACATGGTTCGGGGGGGGGGGCATACCATTGCGCTGCACACCTCGATTCAGTGGGCGTAGCTTGCTTCACACGAATTAGATCATAGAAATTTTCATACATCTTGGACCTAATCTCCTGAGTATTTTCAACAATGGAACTTTCAAGAATACCAGTTCAAAATAGTCAAAAAATATGAAAAAAAGTGTCTCTGTTTACCTCCCCGGAATTCCCTGCCCAATGGGATCCCTAACCCTTCCTGCTGAGGATTTGGTTTGCGAGCGAAACTTCCGGATGGCATCCGAAGCGAAATAATGGAGTCGTAAAATGATGACAAGAATCTCATTCTGCTATATGATTCTTTACCCATGATTATTACCCAGTGCGAAGAATGACATGTATTACTTCTACAAAGAGGGAGAAGCGGGAGTGGGCGTGGCTTGGCTGCAAGGTAAAACCGCTTCCGTACTTCTGGCAAAAAAATATGGAAGAATTAGAGAAACATTCGCGTTGAAGCTTTTTTAGCAAATGGTTTTTCTAATACGTAATATGGTAAAAAAATTAACCTATAGACCAGTAAAAATATAAGAAGGTAGTGGGGTAAAAGTGAATGATAAAGTGAAAATAAAAATTATAGCAATACGACGTGTAAACTATGGAAATAACGCTGATTAGAAACATCAATGCCGGTATAGTAAATGAACAATAAATTCAAATTTCAATAGGCTTGAAAGGCTTTAAAATATTTATTAATTTTTTTATAGAATGAAATATTTCAGTAGGCTTAAATGGCTTGTGATAGACTTAATGAGCCCTAGTTGAAGTCGAACATCTAAACTAAAAAAAAGCTTTTTTAACATTATTCGGTCCTGACAATTACATAATCGCAGATCAGCTGTTTTTAATGATCTCTTTTTTTGATAAGAAGGGACCACAATTATTATGTAAAATTGAAAGAAAACTGTCCTCAGCAATAGTCCTCCAGTTTAGAGAAATGAGGTAAAAAGTGGAAGTACGGTGCCATAGTCATTTCAATTTCAGGAATAACTGAAATTAGTATATTTCCAGCTTTAAGACCATGCAGCCAAAGTGTATAGGGGTCCGTCAAACGAGCAGCGACGGCCGCTCAACCTATGAGTCACGGACACCCCAACGCTGATGTCCGAACACGATGCAGATTGATCGGCGATAAACTACCAAGGTTAACGCCCCATCACTGTCACCGCCAATGGCATAGAGTAGGCTCATTCACGGGGGGACAGCGCTGGCACTATTGATGACAGTGCACTGTGGTGACTAATGACAGACACATGCACCCAGTGGTTTGCACAATTTATCAATCGGAAAGTGCTAGATGCGCTTACTCAGCGGATGAACTGGGTGGAAAAAATAGCCAGCGGGAAAAACAGGGCCGAAAAGGCAGAGCGTGGGGGATGGTAAGGGACGTAGAGGTGATGAGAAATAGGTAAATACTAATGGAAGGTGTGAACCAAACAAGGACGTCGCCGACAACGCATCGTCTTCTTCGCGAAAAGCAAACATCGGCCACGAATTGAATCACATCCAATGCTGTGTGTTTGGAGTAAAAGGAGAAAAGGAGCGATTTTACACAAACATTTCTCAAAAGCGACATGGGGACCGATGTGTCAAGTACCATACGCGGAGACTGGAGAACATTCCGCAATTGCGGACACAAAAAACCCACATCGAATGCCGAGATAAACGCAGGTTCCTGGAGTGGAAAGTTTAACCAGAGCAAGGCATATAGTCGCTGCAGTCTGGGCCAACGACTGCAGGTGTCACACGGTGCCCAACCAGTCCCACGGGCGGCTCATTCTTTTCTTCTTCTGTTATCCTGGAGTAGTTTCAGTGTGAGAAACAGTATAGTATGCGCTGTTTATACTTTATCGCACAGCCATATCGCTGCTAATCGCTACGAATACAAGGAGTTCAGCTAGCTGTCACATCAGTATCTCTAACTACGTCCATATGTATAGTTCTATACTTGCTTTCTTGAAAAGTAATTTCATTTATTACACATAGCTCCAATGATGGCATTTTTAACCCACTTACGACCGCCCACTTTTGGCCCATATACCCTCAAGACCTGGTTCCCCCTTTTGCTCTCTTTTACGTTTATGAAAATTCTAATAAGCATTTTCATAATCAAGAGGACTCAAAATATTATTACGTTACCATCAGGGATAAGCGGAAGTCAGATTCGAAAAATCGGAAGTCGGAAGTCGGAAGTCCAAAAAACCGAAATATCGGAAAATTCAGAAGTCGGAAGTCGGATCTCCGCTCATCCCTGGTTCCCATCCAATGAAACCGCCGGGTTGATTCGACCGCAGTGGTCTCTTAATCTGAACCATGCAAAAAAAGGCGTGGATCACCAGTCATCAATGTGTTAACCACTTTGGGTAATTTTACCCTGACGTGTTTACTTTCATGGCGACATTTTCAAAACCGCCTGGATATTTTCAGAATATAAAAATATACTTCACTAGAATTTCTTTCCTTTTCCTTTCTTTCCCATAAGAAATTTTCTCCTAACTCAAGTTTTCTGACCCTGCCTCAGTAATTCTTTTCCTGGATAACTGACACTTTCGGAGAATAGCAACATCACTGCGCAAGCAGACGTGAAGAGAAATAAGCTCATATACAAATAAATATCACCACGCTCTCCGGCGAAAATGCTCCGCATTCCACCGTGAAATCCCGTGGAATTCTAGACATGCATTGGCATTAATGCAAGTGAGGATCGCAAGAACTATTGCTTAGAGAAAGATAGAGGGAGAAAAACAAAGAGGGAAAGAGATATGAAAAGAAAAAGAAAAAGAGAGAGAGAAGATGAAACTCTAGGAATTTTAAGACAGTTTGAGCAGACAATCAAGGAATGCAAAAAAAGTCGAGGTACATAGGAGAAAAATCCTTCAAAATCAAAGATTAAGGAATGAGTTATAAAGCACAATAACTGCATTAAGTTTGGTCAAAATCAACGTTCAGGAACCCGATTTGCGTTCTTCTCGGTCCAGGGTTATAACTCACTGCAATCAAGCGACTCACACATTGAACTAAGGGCCAAAGACCCCAGTATAGTTAGCCAGCATATTTTCCGGGACTAACTCCGGATTTCGATTACGAACATTGAATTTCGAGAATCTTTCGTTCTGCTACGATCATGCTGCCCACCATAACTTGTCGCAAATTTCGAAGCTAACAGCTGATATACGAATGAACTGCTTCCATTTTGTAAATTAATACCCTCTATCCTTCAGAAAATGTGGAGCCCGAAACCAAACATTTTCTAGGAGCGGTAAGTTTACAAATACATTGACACTGTTGACCGTTAATGGACAAAATAATTACCAGCTCATCGACTTTTTGAGTAGAAATTCGATGCTTTTGATAAACTATCTGACACATAAGTTATAATATATACGAAGAAACAGAAAGAAGATCGACTTCGGGAAGAGAAATGCCATGGATGGAGGAATTGAACTCAATATAAAGAACGTTATGGGATTATGGACCACATAACGCGGTCAGATACGTGATTGTTATGCAAGGGACAACAAAACCACAGCGAATGATCCATTAGAAAAGGAGATAAGTGTGATAAATTTAAGGGTCCGTTGATAAAGACCCAATGACAAGGATGAACCTTCGACTACATCCACAGAGTATCAAAGCTAAGAAATTATGGATCAAAAACAAATGTTAACACAAGACTTTCTGCCGAACCTAACAATGTTGTACATCATTTTCGTCTGCTACAAAAAATAGAACACGTGCCGAAAAAAGGGAAATTAATCATATTCACTCAAAATTCAAAAAGAGTTTGAAGGAAAAGAATGACTTTTGTTACCTTAAGTTAAAAAAAATCATTGATGAATAGCTTATCATCCTATTGACGCTAAAGACCCTCAGAATAAGAAGATAGCTCGAAAAAGCAACAGAAATTCTAAAAAATGTGGATGTTTACAGTATTGGCCGAATAAAAATCGAATAAATTCAATTAATTTGAGTAAAAATTCAAAGATTCATCCAAAAAAGAGACCAATTCAGAAGCATAGAGCTTTACAGCTCTTATTGTTGTCCATTCAGAGGTGCAGGGCTCTCCCTATTCTGACTATTTCATTTTACCAACACATTCCTGATGTATTACAATTCAAATGAGAAAGCAGAGCAAGCATAAGCTTGTAATGTCCACGGCGCAAGAGGAAAAAATTTCCACACAAAGCCACAACTGTCTTCCCACCTAACAGAATGCTTGGAATGCTAACGTTATGGTCGTTTACAGCTGAGGCTTTGATAGCAAGTGATGACTGATAAACCGATTGCACATAATGCAAACAGACGACAAATGTCGCTATACAGAGCAGTGTAAGGTAAGAAAAAAGGCCTAAAGGGCCTTAACATGACTCATCAATTTGCCGTTTCTTTGAAGAAGCGCATTAGTCATGGATACATCGAGAATGGAGAAATTGTCTGTGAACGGGGGTTCTATCGGGGAGGGGGGGATAGGGGAGTTACAGAATTCCAGAAGAGAAAAATTGCAGCAACTCCACTAGCGATGTTGCAGCAACTCCAAGGTGGTGTTGCAGCAACTGCATGTGTGTCATTGCGGCAACTACACGTGTGTCGTTGCAGCAACACCACCGAAGAATCAGCTGATTGCAAAGCGAAATTTTAGAAAATATCCATGAAAAAAATTGAAAAATTCAACCTCGTCGTTGGAGGAAATTCCCGCGACAAAAATAGCATGCGTGAATCATACGAAAACATGTTGCTCGACATTTGGCTCCGTGCCTTGGCTCCACGCCAGCAAACTCGCGCTTTCTCTATGTTGTACAACAACAATGACACATCATAGACGTTCACTATTCAACCGGAACTGCATGATTCACCAGGGTAAGATAAGGGGATAATATTTAGTTCCAAACGAATGCATTGAGAAATCCCTAAAGGCCCCATCGTGATGTGTAAAATACCACACTAAATGAGGCTGCGACGAATTCCGAAGAGTGTTTCCAGAACCGTCTAAAACGTTGTACATAATTTCTTTAGGGGTAAGAATGGGGTGTCGACAAGTGCACTTGTCGTTTTGAAACGAGACAGACTGCTTTCAATCCGTTGACTCTTGACATTGACATTGGTAGTTGAGATGTTTTTTGAATAGACGCCGTACCAGTATGCTCCGTTACAACTGTACGTGACCAATAAGATGTAAAAAAACACTTGAGGAAAAATTTAACAAAGCGAGAAAATTTGAACCGTGGCCATAATTGGAAAGGGAGGGAACAGAGGTAAAAATAGCAGATGAGTTCTCACAGCAGTTCTTAGGAAGCTAAAAATATCCACAGCTGAAGTAGTGACCTCTCAGACTGAAGTGCTCAAAGTGTTCTTTGGCAAAGAACGCTCTCACAGATTCCAAACTAGAACTGGAACTTTAAATATTCCCTACCGACATGGTAATTGAACCGAACAAGGTAAAATTACAATAATTTTGCGCTGAATCAGCAAAAATACATACATAGTTCAGTGAAAACCTAAAGTATACCGAATTATGTGTTGAGCAAAGTGGTTCTGCAGCAACAAACGCTGTCAGATACGGCGTTTAATAATCCAAACAAGTCGTAGTAGCAAATCACATGGTTTTCTTGATTTCCTTTCTTCCTATATGATGTCAGCTATCAAGAAAACCTCGTAGTTCGCAGCCACGGCGATGACTCTAGCGCAAGCGGCGCGGTCGCTCTGCGTACTGCTTGAGTCCGCGAAAAACGCACTTCCACCGACGATCACTGTACATATGTGCTCGCATATTGAACAGAAAACAATATAACAAGTGCATCTGAACTTCCCCCAACGTATAATAGGTCGTGTTGAAGGTCTTTGTTGCCTAGAGGAAAAGAGGGCAGAAATTCGTGACAGTTGGAGTGTTATCCCTAAATTTTACATCCGAGTCCCAGATGCTTGGCGCTGGACTTTGAAAGGTAAGCACTTCTTTTGGCTCACATCCAACACAATAAAAATCACGAAAAACAAAAGATGCTCAGCCGTTTTATTAGGTATACAATTCTGTGAACTATGAGCGTGCAAAATGAGTAAGTATTAAATATAAGTAAACAACCAGCTCTATATTGACACAAAGTAAGTTGAAAAATTGCTATTGCTGAAATCAAGTACAGGTTCATCCTGAAAATTGCGATGATCTTAGGTTGGCCCAAAAGTCTTGCAATAAATTTAGCCCATTTTTTAAAACAACCACGACGCTAATGTGGATAAATGCACTTGGTCCGACATGTTTTTACAGTTGAGAACCAGTGGAATACTCTACCACATTCCATTGCCAAAGGATTTCGATTCAAGATCAAGAAATTCTGGATCGAAAAATAAATTATGGTGCAAGAATTTCGGACCAACCCAATGGTTTTTAACTTCACGCCAACAGCACTGTTCGTAGCAACAATTTCAAAGAGCGGGGATGTTGCAGAAAAAGCGGGGGCAGGAATTTTAGTCCATAGAATCGCTTATTAAACGCAGCGATTGAAAACAAGCTTTCAGAAATATCGGAAAGAATATGTATATACACTATACTGACTGCAGGACATTGAATGAATCTGAGAGTGCCATTCCCAACACGTCGATATGTTCAAATCAAATGCACGACGAGATAAGCGCCAACGACGCATGCAGTTTTACAGCGAACTCAATGTCTCTATCAGTACTTGCTGACTCATTGTAGCGTTGTTAAAGAGCTGTAAACTGTTTTCCAGGACCCTACGGCTTTTTAATGGACAAAACAAGGTGACCGCGATCTAGTAACAATTCCTAGTAGTCTGCCACTCTATTATTTATTAGCTAAAAAAGAGTACGATAAAACAAAGAGCAAATGAAAGCGCGAAATCCAGGGGAAACAATGCAGGCGATGCTTATTGATCGAGGAAAGACGAGCTAGAATTAAAGAGGAAAAACAATATTGAAGATCGTAGTTATCACCGCAAAGATACCACAGCTAACAGCAACGTCTGGATGAAATTGGAAAAAAATAAGAAGAAAAGCGTAGGCACGGGCACGATTCAACAAATACGCAGGTTACCCATGCTACCGTAACGCAGGTAACCTATGCTCCCTACACATGCAGGGGTGTGGCCCGGAGAGTTTCTGGCATCGACCCACTACTGCAGTGATTTTTTTGGTGAGGTTGCAATTCTCCATGGTGATTTTGATGATTTTCGATGACTTTTCTTTTTCTGACGAGCTTCAATGATTTAATTTTCATGTAAACCTAATGGTTTATAAGTTTTGCTGTGGTAAAAAAAATCAACAGCCATACTGCCTCCATCCCTCTTCAGAAGGCAAAAATATGACAACCCCACCACCTTCTGCATGGAAATTCCTACCCAATAACGAACCCCCATTTATTCTGGATACATGCTCATACCTTCACAATGTCCCCATTCGTCCATACGGTTCGGTTATTCCGTGAGATCCCTCTATGTCAGCAGAGTACGCCCCTACCATCATCACATCTGCAGACGTTCATCACATCTGCAGACGAAACCCTTCAGTCACCCATAGATGCATCATTGAGATTACCCAGGGTAAACGTGTTGACGCATCTCGACAGGTTTGTGTGGTGTTAACACAGCGAATCTTTATCCCTTCACAACAAAGTCCCCGCTCCCTTACTCACACAGCTCTTCCTCTCTGGATTTTTGTCGTCACACGCATGATCCTGATCGGAATTAGGGCATAGTCAATTAAAGCACAGCCGACGATTAACCGATCGATACATATCATAGGCATAAACATGAAACTTCTCTCCACCATTTCGAGGTTTACTGTAATATGTAGGGTGTGGCATCTGATATCAGGAATCGTTCGCAAACTGCAGAGCACGGAGAACAGCAAAGCTGTCATTCAGCAACTCGCAAACACATTGGCTTTCACATTTTTCTTATTTTACCACAGGGGAATATTAATCCTCAAACAAAACTTTCTTTAGGCACGTCCACAAAGAAATATCCGCTGGTCAGGGAAAA
>JARK01000452.1:0-11349 GCA_000688135.1 Ancylostoma ceylanicum
AACCGCGCGCCGCCAAGCGCGCGAAAATCTTGACGATTTTTGAATTTGTGTTACGATTCGTTCTATTATAGATGATGTGCTGAGTCTGCACTTCACCACCCGCACATCAGCTCCGAGTCGAGGATTTCCGCGGGTGCTGCCTTTAACTAGGACCCTGTAACTGTACTCACATGCACTCAAAGAGCGAACGTGTGCATTCACCCTTTTAGTTCGCGTAAGTTTGGTATGGTTTTTCAAACACTTCCAGTACTCCCTTAGTTTTCGTCTTTCTGAACATTTTAAGTCAATCCGTACAGTTCTGATAGCGTAGGATTCCTTTGAATTCTACGGATTGGGGAAGCTGCAAGTGACGTGCTCTAATCTAACCTCCTTGATCTCGCAGTTATTGCGCCGCTGAAAGTAAGAGCAGCTCTCCTTCTGCTTTGCCGCCCTCCGTCGCTTCTACAAACTTATTGGTTTTGTTCGAACCAACAAAAACCCAAGTTTTTTTTCGGGCCTCAGCCCGGACTCCGTACGACGCCACCTTCGATTTTCATCCTTTTCACGAAGTCTTGCTTGCCCCCGGGGGCAGCTGGGGCCTGGACAGGACTGAAAACCCGATTCAATCGGAAAAACGCCTACAATATGCCTATTCGCAACGAAATGTGTAGATACACTGCCCAAGTCACAATTGCTTTCAAAATATGCCGAAATTCAAAATATATTCAAGGGAAACAAGCTTTGCTTGAGAGTGACTAGGATTTTCGCCTCAGAGCGCAGAAGTCGTTGCAAACAAATCATTCTACAAAAAGAGTTATCGAGATGGATAGTATCGTTGTTTGTCAAGAAGTTTCGCTTTTTGTTTGTGATTTCAACTGCAGCGTGCTCTAATGCTCAGAGAGGTTTTTTGACCGAGCTTTTATGAAACAGTTGATACCGCTCATAAAAAAGATGATGATGAACCAGAAATAAATTCGAGTTTCTTTGATGTAGGCCTTAAATTGTGCTCTATACAGTGACTTGCTAGGACATCCAATGAGCGAATCAGCGCTTCATCTTCCCGTACTCCTTTGGTAACAATTCACCGCCTCCGGAGGGATGAATGGCTAAGTTGGCACACAGATAGAACCATCCTCTGAAGTTCAATGGCGACCTATTTGAATGTGAATGTGTTTGGCAAGACATTTCACGGGTTAAAATCTTGCTTGACAAGACATTTTCCGAGAGAACGGACTACAAGCATATTTGGCGACATAAAAGGCGAGAGAATATGTTGGCGACACATTTTCCGGGTGTTTGCAAGACAAATGGCGGGAGAGGTTGTTGGCGACACATTTTCCGGGTGTTTGGCAAGACAAATGACGGCAGAGGATGTTGCCGACACATTTTCCGGGTGTTTGCAAGACAAATGGCGGCAGAGGTTGTTGGCGACACATTTTCCGGGTGTTTGGCAAGACAAATGGCGGGAGAGGATGTTGGCGACACATTTTCCGGGTGTTTGGCAAGACAAATGGCGGGAGAGGATGTTGGCGACCCATTTTCCGGGAAAAGCACGTACGACACTCCGGGTCTCGAGTGGATGCGTCGGTTCAGTTACCCAAGTTTGCGGTACGCATTACAGGACGGTGGCTTATAATGTGGGACTCCCAGCTGCTATCAATGCAATCCAAGATTTTTGATCAAGGATGTCTCGGCGGACCGAGCATCGTAGTGCATCGTCGCCTGGATCCAGCGGATTCCAACGACATCGAGAGATGCACAACGTTGGCCGATGCGGGTGAGATGCAGTAGCCACTTTCCGTCGTGCATGGCATCGATGGATGTTGCCGGTGCAGTTGCCCAAATCCGAGGTACATCCTGGATGTGATCCACATCTGTTGAAATTTCAAGTGCAGTGTAAAAATGAAAGGTTCATTTGGCGAGGCAATAATAAGGGCTTGCATGAAGACGCATTTGGTGAGGTTCGGCAACTCATTTGGCAAGGTTTGTATGGCGACCCATTTGGCAAGGTTTGTATGGCGACCCATTTGGCGAGGTTTGCATGACGACCCATTTGGCAAAGATTGCATGACGACCCATTTGGCAAGGTTTGCATGACGAACCATTTGGCAAGGTTTGTATGGCGACCAATTTGGCAAGGTTCGTATGACTACCCATTTGGCGGAACATCTTGTTTGGCAAGACATTTGGCGGAGTTCGTTTGCCTGACTAGTTGGCAAACCCGTTTCCTAGGTTGCCAAACAAACCTCGCCAAATAGGTCGCCATTTGACTTCAGAGTCGATTCTGTTGATTCCACGACCACCAACCAAATTGATGAGAATTTCCCCTTCCGCAGAGGAAAATGTTAATGTTTCTTATAGAAGTGGACTGCAATTGGATACATCAAGAAAGAAAAACACCTTGATGTTATCATGCTACAGGCAAGATAGGAGTCGTGCGAGAGTCGATTTGGCAACAGATACTTACAACGCTTCGAAAAATGATTTTATTGGAGGGGAGCAAGCTGAAATTTTCCGGGTTTTATCAGTGGTACTCTGAACTTTAGTTATGATTTACGACGACTTTGGAGAACATGCGATTTACGAAATTTAAATTTTTTGTTACGCACATCCCTGATGAATACCTGTTGAATTATGGATTATCCTGCGGGAAGAAGAGTTCACGAGCACAAGCACCGTAGCTATTTTCTGGAGGTGCGAGGCCTGGTTCATCTCTAGCGAGCTCTCAGAGTTCGAGGAAACCAAGCCGGTCAAGCGCATCGTGCAGTGTTTGTTACTCCAGCAAAGAAAAGCTGCCTTCAACAATGCACACACATCGATACTGATCAGAAATTCAACCGCAAGACTATTTATTTTTTTAGAAAAAAAACCTGCTCGGCTAGTACCACGGTCTGCGTATTCATCACCATCGTTCATCATTAAAACAACAAAATCGATTATGGGTACACGAATTATTGGTCAAGGTGATCGCCGAACAGGATCCAAACTATTGGGTTGAGGAAACACAAATGCCGATTTGAACACAAAAACAAGAATAATTACCAAGAAAATCGAGCGCTAGTCCGAGGACATGCCTTGCTCCTCAATCAGAAGTCCGCCTACACTTCCCATACAAAAACGAAAGCGTTCCTCGAAGAAACGCTACAATGTGGGCCGAAATATCCGCGGTATGAGACTGGGCTCGCGGGAAAGTTTTGCAGTCGCTGCTTCGATAACATGGCAATGTGTTGTCTGCACCACGCATTGTAAATGTTGTGCTCAGAGATCTGCGGTAAACCTCTGGCTAGAATTCTACAACACCATTTTCTAGAAGAAGACGTTATAGTTCTTGACACAGCAGAGAAGCATTTTGGCTACAGGCAACTCCCTCGCTTGGATGTCGGGATTGAGCAGTTGCAATGTTAATCTCGACACAATTTTTTCAAAGCAAAGCATTGAGAATTCCAGTTCATGAAACATCTGAAGCAATCTTTTTCTAATAAAACTTCGGAGAAGTCGTCGATAACATTGAAGGTTTGCTCGGCTACGCCGCGATCTCATCTCCCTCGCCTCTTTGGAAATTTCGATAAGTTTTTGAGCGACGGTAGTATAAGAGCTTTCTTTCTTTCTTTCTTTATTGGACATGTGAAACACATGCGTAAATAAAATAAAACACGTAAAACACAATAAAAGCCTGAGCAAAAAACACTTATACAAATTGCATAGCACGCTTACAAAACACGTTTAGTTTAGCAGAAAAAACATTAGAACGTAAAACTAAATTAAAGCAAGAGCAGATCCTATTGGTGAAAAACTTCGACCTGACCTGAGACCTGGCCGTATTAATAGAGATTTTAAATGGAGCTCCCGTTGTTTTGGACTCATTTATATATTTTTTTATTTATATTTATATTTATATTTATATTTATATTTATATTTATATTTATATTTATATTTATATTTATATTTATATTTAATCAGATGGAGGAATGCTTATAAGTCCCTTGAATAGCTTGTAGGCTATGATCAAGTCATTTCTTTTCCTTCTTAACTCTAATGTTTTTAGGCCAAAAACCTTGTTGCGCTCAATGCTGCTGGGTATTACAGAATAAGACATACGATAGGATCTAAGCATAAGTTTTCTAGTAAAGCTGTTCTGAACTCCTTCAAGAGCGCAGATGTCCTTTTGTCCTTTGCTAATCTATGAAGTTTTTTTTTTGAGGTCCACAGCATACCAGATGCGCTGAATTTCATTTGCACAGCAAGCAAACGAAATCTCACGTTAAGACCCAACTATCCTACAATGCCACTCTGATTCTGATGGATTGCTGCATGCAACTACGTTAAAAAACAAATTAAGAGCTATACCACACATGCAGTGAACGCCAAACGGTCGCAGACAAGGGGCGGGACCGCGCCGCGGGCACTCTGATTGTCTGCTGCACCAAGGCAAGTTTGGACTCGTAGTGTGAATACGAGGAACACCTTTGAGAGATGATTTCTATGTTTTTACGCCACACAGGTTGTTATCAACACACAATTATTGGCTATCTATTAAAAAACTGTGTGACATGAAAACATAGAAATCATATCTAAATAATGCCCAGGTTTTACGACAGGAGAACATGGAACTTACTTTTGAGAGAATTTGTAAAAGAAATATCGGCGTGCCGCTGTGTGATCGCTTCTCTCTCAATGCTGAGCTGTTACAAAAGCAACTGGCGACATATTCCTTATCTGATAGGTGGTTTGAGTTGCTTCTCAGTTGGCTTAGTGCACCCTAGATGTCATGTCATTATGTTGAAGTCAGCCGCTGTGGAGTTTTTGGATATGGTGTGCTAGGACTTATGCCGCACCCTGCATGTTGTAGTGCCGCTATGCTGTACTAGAAACTTTTCCGAAAATCGTTTAATGAAGAGGCTCATAAATTATCACATAGTAGTGTTTGGGCAACGTGTATCACAACTTGAACTTTCTTTCTTCACGTAGGTGTTTCTCGCGCACTGTTCCTGTCTGATGAGCACGGCTGGCTCGTAGTCCACCTGAAAATCCACCATTAACCACTTCAAAATTCTTCACGATTCAAAACGCAGCTGCTCGTTTCCCCAAAAGACCCGAGTAACCCGGAACTCTAAGAGCTCTGGATCACCGAACAGCATAAGTAAAATCGCGTAACTTTCTTTCCGATGTCGTATGCCGAAAATAATTCGCAGTTCCATTTATATACAAGTAATAACGGAGTACAGTTAGAAATACATAGATTTTGAGCACAGTATAGAAGACACATATGATAATCTTGATGATCACCATTTTCCGAAAGAAAATGAGCGCGTTGTCGTCATCTGCAAATAAAAATATTCTAAAATACAATAATACATTGCACAGGGTGATCCAAAAGTCTTTG
Source organism: Ancylostoma ceylanicum (assembly GCA_000688135.1). Taxonomy (NCBI): domain Eukaryota; kingdom Metazoa; phylum Nematoda; class Chromadorea; order Rhabditida; family Ancylostomatidae; genus Ancylostoma; species Ancylostoma ceylanicum. The sequence goes on from JARK01000452.1 coordinate 5,363, forward strand.
GTTGGTACGAACCTTCGTTTATGACCACGGCGTTTTTGACAACGGTGTCTGCTTTTTGGCATCTATTATATTTTAGAACATTTCTTGAGTGGTTCCTAATCGTATTCCACAGTAACGTCCTCTAACACCTATCCTGTAGAGTGGACGATTCTGTGAACTGTTCTGTTGTTCCACTGCACCGTTGTTCACAGCATCCAAGTTCTCTGGTCGATCGGCAAAGGATAATTTTCAGCACATCAAAACTGACAGAGTGGCTGTGTGCCTTAGGAGTTGAAATGTCTACCATTTTCGAAGCTCCTAATAAAGCAATCAAGTTATGTGTGTCGGATGAAGTCGTAACCTCATCAATATACACCCTTTGGTTTTCACAAGGCCAGGAGTGAGGATAAACGCCAAAATCTAAGTCCTCAAAATCCTAAAGATTTTCTAGAAATAAGGGCTTTCACTGGTTCAATTTCACTACGCTGCCAAACGATAGATGTTTATGCAGGAGTTATCAAGTGCATGCTTCAAAATTGTCTCGGAAGAGTGAGCCTTGAGCTCGTCACACCGTCTGAATCCTTGACCTCCTTGCAGCACATATTCACTTTATATTCTCATTGCTGTAGTATGGGAATTCTGTGAGCTAAGGTCTTAGTCGTAATTGACCCCAAGTTGGAGCTGTGAGGAACCCTGATGAGGGGACGATGTTTGTGAACAACTCCGCTTTCAGTAACTATCACTTCTGTTAGACCATGAAGAGAGGGAATTCTAGGATCTCACAGGCAACTGTTACCAGTACCTTCAGTGGACATCTGTTATAGTGTAATGGTCCTTCTTCAATATGTACATAGTTTTTACTGCATTTGAATACCTTCCAAAGACTTTTGGGTCACATTGCAGATTTGAAGAAATAACAGAGAAGAGTCCATGTTTCCGTTCCACAAACATCATAGTATTAGACTCACCTTCCCAGGGTACCAGGTTAATCAGAGCCGTGGCTACCAAGAAAGCGAAATAGATAAGTATTCTTGCAGCTAAGCCTGACAAATAGATAGCAATAAAGGATAGACGGAAGGTTTTGACGCCTTTTATAAGGAACAGCACGAACACTGAAAAACGAATTCGTTAAGTTTCAAATTCACATCTCCGAAGTAGGAAAAGATGTTGATTACTCGCTATTATCAGGCGTAAGAGAGAATTATTGCTAGAAATGCTTCATTTAACAGAAGTAGAATATGAATAATAGCTCTTTCAGGAAGTCTATAAAATCTGTATAACATAACTCCGCATGTGCATTGCATCTGAAAAATTTCTAAGCTTTATATGGGTGCAAATCACTCCGTACAGCGAGTATGTTTTATCTGCAACTGAACCTCCATTTCGATTTCGTATGGGACGGTAAGCCACCACAAACAACAAAAATAAATTAGTATATGAGACTTGTGTGTACTACACATTATCTCTATATGAAGAAACTGTGATGATAATTATGGCCAGCTCCGATCTGTGGCGCAGATTCTACGCTAACCAGAATACAGCATGGGCATTTTCTTGAAAATGGGGAAAACCCTTGCCTGTCCAATGGTGTAATACTAGTCAGTTCCCATTGATTTTTCCACAGCGGCCTAGCAATAAACTGAGTAAACCGTGAATAAACGGGTCGAGAATCCCATTTGAAGAGCTCAAGGTAATTGATAGCTTGGAAACATGATGGGTATTCTGGTTGTCTAATTCATCAATGAGAGCTAACGATTCGGCATTTCGTAAGAGTATGGTTATCTTTAGGAGTTACTTCAACGCCGACGCTAGACCTGAGCAAAATATATCATCATGTATTTCGTGTTTATAATCTCCACCATTTAATTCACTTCTTCATTTAATGAAAGCAATGAGAAGAACTGGTTGCATCAAAGTTCGAGTTAATTGTGGGGGTGCACCAAGGACCAGCTTTGAGCCCATTCCTGGTCATTATGACACTGAACACAGTGGTAAAACATCTCCTGGAAGGTCCGCCGTTCACACTGCTCTATGCTGATGATGTCGCTTTAATCGCAGACTCGAGAACAGAACTCCAGCTCAAGATACAGAAGTGGCAGACAGCTCTTGCGGACGCGGGTCTAAAGGCAGCACAACGGAAATTTTCGACTTCAAGATCTCAGCATATGTTGAAGGTACCGAGGGTGCTCAACACTTTTTTGGAGGTGGAACGGTCTATTAGGATCAAAAATACTACTTTTTCAAGTTCACAATTAGGTTTCGTCCAAAAGGGGTGATCGAGTTGCGCGAACCGTTGGATGAAGACCGATAGCAAAAGATCGATATGGCCGTCTTTTTCACCGAGCGGATTTTACCGAAATCGGTTATTTTTTGTGAATTGCGGCCTCTCCGCATCGTCGCAAGAGAAATAACGATTGAGAAATTCACACCGATCAGAAAAAGGACTGCTCAAGAGCCAAAACACTATAGAGTTCTCTAACCGAGAAGGAATGAGAGAACACTGAAATTTCGTTGAGAACTATCAGTAATACTAGTAAAACAACCGTAAAATGCTAGTGCAAAAGGATTGCAGTTATCATGAGCATAAAAAATGAGAATTTAGCGAAATTGGATCAGTTCCCGAGGCAAAGCGATAGAATTCACTAGGGAAGGGCGATGATTCGGCAAATAGATCAGCTGGAAATCGATCTTTCCCGCGCCCCAAGAAGATTTCGGTGCTCTACTGCAACCGAATGCAACCGAGAAAACACGTACAATCAGCTGATAGACAGGTCCAGCTAATCCTAGGAGATTCCATTGGAAGTAAATAAAAGGACACTTTCAATGCAGCTTATACCGCGAAAGTATTCCCAAAGTTCTGGGTTTTTCAAAACATTCGGAATGTTCACAGCGAAATTTTCCGTGGGTGCTGCCTTTAAGTTAAATCTGAGGACAACCGAGGTCATGAGCAGTATAGGGGGAGGCGACACCGTGCTAGACGAAAACGGGACTGTTTTTACCGAAGAATTCCAATATTTGGGAAGCATCGTGGATGCTGACGGAACGGTGGATGCAGTGAAAACATAAGAGCATTGGTGCAGACGGCGCCCATACAGCAAAAACTGCGTGCACAGAGGTTACGGTGGTTTGTACACTATATGAGAAGATCACCACTACACCCTACTCGGCAGGCCATGGAGATGGAGGTTACCGGCAAGCGCCTGGAAGGACACAGTAAGCAAGGATATGAGGGAGCTTGGTATCACCAAGGATGACGCTCAGGATCGAGATCTATAGCGCAGGAGAACCAGAACAGCGGACCCCGCGAATGCGCGCGACAAACGCTAAGGAGAAGACGAATGAGAAGAAGTGGTTGGTCAAAATAGACCTAGTGATGGAACTCCATTATTGTCACAGCGAGGAAATAATGGAATCGAGTAGTATTATAAATTGATTTTCGAAAGTCCTCCATTACTAATGTTTTGGAGTGAACAGAGGCTGATCCTCATCATTTTCACCGCAATATTTTAAGATGTTACATTAGAGAGCACAAATCTGTACGTTGTTCTTGTCCTGATATTGTCCTGATATTTGAGCTTTTCTTCCTAGTGTGTGCAACACTAAAGCAATTCATACTGTCGGAATAAAAATTTTATACTGTCGCATGTTCCATTTTGCCTCAAAAAATTTCGCTTCGATCTTCAACTGCCAAGGTGAGGAACGGCGCAAAATTTTCTTCTTCTGGCAGAGAACTAATTGACTATTATGAACCACTTGATCACGCCCATTAGCAAGGAATTCTTTTTGAGATGCACCAAACGCTAGGCTTCGTCTGATGATCAAACAGGAAACGAATGCGTAGATGATTTGCTAGGGGTAGCAAGTCAGCGCTTCATCCTCCCGGACTACTCTGCTACAATTCACCCACCCTGAAGGACTGGAGGGTATTGTTGGCACGAATGCAGATAGAAGCATCGACCGTACATATTAACTATGGAAAGTGATCACATTAAAGAGGACTTTTCCTTTCGCAGCGGCAAATGATAATGATAATTCATTGAGCTAGAGAGCCGTTGAAAACATAGAAAACGTTCTCTCATCATAAAGTTATTACCATGAGGATGAGATGTGAAAGTTGTGTGGGAGGCAATTATGCAGTAGGTATCTCAGAACGTTTTGGAAGTGACTTTGCTACAAAACAAACCAGAATTTCGTGGATCTTCTCGATGGTACTCGGACCTTCAGCTATGCTTCACAAGTTTTTATTTATTTATTTATTTATTTATTTATTTATTTATTTATTTATTTATTTATTTATTTATTTATTTATTTATTTAGCTACGTATTCACTTGCACCAAAAGTCCGCTACAAAGGAACTCCAAAGACAACAACATGGTTGAATGGCAAGGTCTAACTGAACAGGATTCCTCCAGGGCGGAAGGAAACATCCGAGTAAGAAACCCTCAAAGTTTAGGAAGAACAACTCAAAAGTGGGAACTATGTCAGCGATTATAAAGGTAGAAGTGTTCTAGTGGTTATAACGGAGAATTTCAAGTTTGCAAGAACTACGAGAACAAGGCCAAAAAGCCTTTTTTTCAATTTTTTTCAATAGGAAGGATGCATTTTGAGCTTTTCTGTCTGGGTTAACCTGAGTCATTGTTATCTGAGGCATTGCGACCACTGTGGAGCTGGCGCCTGCACCTACAGTTATGGTGGCTTTGTAGATGTGCGATACACAAGTTCATGAGAATCATATTTTTTGTTACGCACATCCCTGGTTACAATTCATAACTTATGGGAACAAAACTTTTTTTTGCGCATCCATAATCCGATCCTGTAAGAGTTGAAGCGCTCAAACTTATCAGAATGCAAGGATGCGTGGCTCCTCTACGAATGGCTTCATTTAATTGCTACAGACGTGCACAAAATTCAGCCATCAAAGAGCAGTTATTGAATTTCATCTCCAAAATGATACCCATTCGGCGCTAAGGATTACCATTGCTTCCGCATCCGTTGTTTTTTCAATTTAATAAAAAAAATCTTCAATTCAATATGTAATTTCTATTCCACAAGCTGATGAATGTAAATCTTGGTGGTTTACACCTGTTTGAGCGCATCACACATAAGTAAGTTTTGATGAAAAGTCGAAACGCGAACCCACCTATTTGAGAGAATGTGAATAGAAATCCGATCAAAACAACAGTCTGCGAAAATCCATTCGTAACCGCTTGCGCCGCCCAATAAGAAAGCTGTGATGTGATCCACACCATTTCTCCGTACGCCAACCATAACACACCAGTCTGGAACAGGATACTTTAGGAAACGTCAGTTCAGCTAGACGCCATTTGAAAAACTTCAACCAACCCGTAAATACATTATCCGGAAACAGCAGAGTGACGAGGGTAGATCTCGCTGATGTGGATAAACGCCAAAAGATAGAGGTGAAAGACACCTTTCCTTGGGTATGCTCATCTAAAAAAGGTAATCAAGTCATCCTGACAATTCCTGAGAAGGAAAATGTTGAGACAGGGGATGCCTGTGCGCTTTCTCCAGAAAGGAAACAAGAAATTTCTCCTTCGAGCTTAAGGAATAGGGGGAACACTTTATAACTCTGCATGTAAGCTAGAAAAGTATGAGATAGTGAGTTATTTGAGTAAGAGAGGAGATTACCATGCGGAACCCATCTCGGACAGACTGTAGTTTGTGCCCGAATCCAAATATTTTATGGAGCCGGATAAACGCGCTGTGATGGAGATGTCTGTATGGGTCTGATATACTGGTATCCAATAAAAATCTATCTATGGAAGTGTGCGCAACTGTTTCACTATGAGATATCCTTTTCCACAAAAAGTCCATTTGACAAGGATTCATCCTCGGTCGCACTGTTTCTCGTCAATGCACCCACGCTTGTAAGGATTGAAGAAGAAGATGAACGATATTGGATAACAGAGTGGGAATGGGGTGGGGCCCATCAGGCCCGCTCCTCGGTGCAGCAGCCAACCAGAGTGCCCGCACCGCGTTTTGCCCC